>NNCF01127256.1:275066-327080 GCA_002313205.1 Laupala kohalensis | reverse complement strand
GGCTAAGAGTGTATGTGGTAGATGATATTTCTTGCCTGTCTAGTGTTGTGAACATGAACAGTGGAATTAAATCTGTAGAGTGGTCCTTTTTCTACTAGATCCTTTTTTACAAAGTACAAAGTTTCAAAAATGTACATGCATGGCAGTGGAAGTATTTTCAACTTTTCAAATAATGGTTTACACATAGAAACTTTATTAGTGTTGGTAATTGTTCGTATTATTCTCTTCTGTAAACTAAAAATTTGTTTTGTTTCTAGTGCTTGTCCCCAAAATATTATACCATATTTTAGAATGGAAATGAAGTAAAATTGTGACACTGCATTCTTGCTTGCAGTTCTGACTGACGTATGTGATCTTTTTCCAGGTTCGGGATACCTGAAGAGAAATTAATATAAAATACTATTATTTTGTACTAATGCAGAATATTAATATTTATTTAGGCTACGGTTATTAGATATCTATTGTTTTGCAGGTAATAAGGTTTCTTGTGAACAGTTGAAATTCAGTTAGACTGCTTATAATAATAATAACAATAATAATAATAATAATAATAGCGTATGGGTCTCGGCTCCCATTAATTATGACCCATTTTTCTTTGTTTGCGACCCTTTGGGACGAGCCACATTCGTAATTGGAAGCCAGTGGAAGCCTGAACTCTGCGTAGGTGCAATTTTCACTGAGAATTAATTTTGCCGAGAGCACCAAATAATGCTCAAGGGATCTTTTACATGCAGTATAATCATACTACATGTCGTGTGTGGATTTTTCGCACCCTAAAAATCCGTCGATCTCGACCGGGTTTGTACCCGCACCACTACGGTAACCACACACCCATCAACGCCGATTGCTTATAATAGAATATATTGTATTCAATAAACTTAATTTATGTACTTTTAAAGTTTATTTTCTGAATCTATGAACTATAAGCTTCATTTTTTTCTACATAATAAAGTTCCGTGAATGTGATATGCATGCATAATTAAGGTTGTTTTATTTACCCATCATTTTCTAATTCGGCAAGTTGTGTTTATTTAGTAAAATTAGTAAATATTTTATAAATATCCAGTTTTGTTTATTATTTACAAATATGTATTTAGATTTTTAGTATTGAAATTTATCGTTAAAACTAATTTTTATACTTGCAATATTACTGTAAGTTTTAAAGATGTACACAAAAGTCTTAACGAGGATCAACCTGCTATTTTAAACAAGTTATGAACACAATGAATGTTCAGATTTTTTCCTCATCTCATCAAATTAAAATTAACGTTTGCTGATAATAATAAAGTTAACACGGATGATTACATATATGTTTGTGCGATCCTATCTAGTCCAAGTTTCACTATGGAAGTAGTGAACGGTCATGGAAGAGAACGCTAGCCGATAGTGTAATTAATTTTTTTCTTAAAGAGTGTACATTAATATGACTTGACTTAGCGATGGGTGCGTTCAATACCGTAATTCCTAATTTTAACTCCCGCTAGATTATGCCTGTTAACTATCGAGAGTTTGGAATGGTGCACACAAATTTCACGTTAATGGAATTTCATCTTTAACATTCATTTCTTAAAGGGCACATTTAACAATTGTTGGTGCACTTGGCTATTAGTTTTTCAAATGCAATTGACAAGGGCATAAAAAGAAGTTTAATTCGTGTTTGTGAATACATGATTATAGATGTCATATCATTAACACTTTTGTTTTATTAATCTCGGAATGTTTACTACTCAAATATCTATAATTCATTTTGGAATAGTAAATGGATAACAGTACGTATTTATTAAATAATTTCTTTTATAAATATTAAATCCGCCACTGCCCTTGGGCCCTTGATAGGAATTGATGGGATTGTCCCTTGCTTGTTTCCGGAGAGTAACTTATTTTATTGCTCCTTATGTGATCATACTCAGTTTACAACTGCTTTTTTGACAAAGTTTATTCATAGATATTTTGGAATACCCAGATTTCATGTTTCCAAAGTGAATAGTGTACAAACAGTTCTTGGATATGTTAAATGAATGCACAAAGTGCAGAGAATAGGCCTGTATATTAATTATGCTTTCAAATTTTGTTTATTAAATTGAAAAATTTGTGAAGAAAATAGTCTGCTTAATTTGGTCGATTTAATTTATGAATTATGCAGGTTCAATGCGTAATCATATGTATCGTAAGCATGTGATATTATCAATAAAAATTGTCTACTTAAATGGCTTACATTGCGTGTTTACAGGTAGGTCGGCCGTCAACTAGAATGGAACTAAAATTTCGACGTGAGGATACTCATTCTTATAGTGCCTTAGTATATCCATGGCTTCCTACAATTACCAGGCTGGATCATGCGTTATGTTACAACAGCGTACCGTTGGCCGACTTAATTAAATGTATGTTGACTTTATTTCAGCATGTGGATTACTTACGGATAGTAACCAGGTGAGTTATGAGATCATATTCATTTTCCTGTATCTGAATCCGAACAACGTAACTATTTATTTACTGTGGTTTAGTAACTATGTAGTTGTCAATATCATAGAAACTAAAAAATATGGCGTGACATTGCAGTGAATATATAGTTACGGTAAGTCCAGATTCATTTGATACAGGGAAGTAATATGATCTTAATAACCCACTTCGTTACAATCCTTAAGCAATTCACTATCTGAAATAAAGTCAATGTAACCAAGCCGGCCAACGGTACACTGTTGCCACATAACGCATAATACAGCCTGGTAATTTTAGGAAACCATGCTATCCGAAGGGTTCACGAGATACCGTCTAAGCAAGGCGTTGCGAACGTCATATCTGATCACAGGGCAATAACAGTGCCCCCCCCCAGGGGACTTACATCTAGTAAGTACGTGTTTCACAAACACGGGGCCCCGAGCTGAGTCTGGCATTACTTCCATTTACTTGTGCAGGACTCCTTCCTTTCCCTTTCCTGACCTTTCTTGGTCACCTCTTGTTCTTTTCGATCTCGAAGCTATTGGGGCTAGGGTATCTTTCATTTTCCTCATTTTTTGTCCCCCCTTCATTTTTTGTCCTCAATGTTTTGCTTTTTGGTTTTGAGATATGTTTTGGTATGTTGTAATTCAGGAGGGTCTTTAGTGGGTATGGTTGAGTCATTCGGCGGGGAAACTCATGTTGGCTCTCCTTAGTGTGTAACTGCATTTTCCCTACCTGTACAAGTTTTTAGGGCTCCAATGACCTCGATGTCGACGAGCCGTAAAGCCCCACAAAAAAACAACAACAAAAACAGTGGGTCGTTGGTGTTACATAAAGCATGCTGACATGGAAAGCGCATGAACTCAATTATGGTACTAATCATATTTAAGAAATATATTACTTATGAAATTATTATCTCGTTCTAGACACTGAAAGAACTGTATCTATGAGCGAATTCTCTCTCCCAGGTATCTCTAAGGGCGACGAGTGACGGAATTTCTCATCCATCAAAGCAGAGCAAAAACTACATGTAACAGGCGTTTAAAATTACGACCGAATGTTGCTTTCATATTGTCTAGACCCACAAAAAAGGGATTTTTTGAAATTCCGATTTTAAAAGAGTGTAATAAAGTAAAATGTTATTTTTCCTTTTTTCACCATATTTCACGAACTAATTAATATCATCTGAGTTTTGCATGTTAGTGTAGTTAAGTCAAAAATCTAAAACTTAGTTTCTACAATTTTTAATGTTTGAAAGGGAATGAAAATATTTTACAAATTCACCTCAACGACTTGACTTATTCATCAAAGTAGAGGGAAAAATATTTAAGATACGAACTTAAAATTTGACGGGATATTGCTTAGGAATTGTTCATTGATTCTTCACAACCCATTGAATATTTTTATTTTCTTATTAATATTTCCCAAACTAATGTGATTTCATCAATGTTTCAGCGGCGTGAATTCATCAATTAGTAATTCGGTGAGTCCCACACGCGGGGGGAGTCATGTTGGCTCTCCTTAGTGCGTAACTGCATTTTCCCTACGTGTACAGAATTTTAGGGGCTAATGACCTCGATATCGATGAGCCGTAAAGGCCCACAAAAAATCAATGGTACAGTTTCTAGTATATTTTAACACGCTATTTTACATTACTTTTAAGCATAATTCATTAAAGTACAAAAATATTTTAATCCGTTCTTATTCATATTCCTTCTTTCTGATATATTCTGGTATTCTTCCTAATTATTCATAATTGTCATATTTTACCAATACTCTTCTTCTTTTCTTCAATTTTTCTTTGGGTACTTTTCGATCGGAATTCATGGGAGGGTCCCTTCTTTTATTCTGGAGAGTAAATTGGAGTATTGTCTCCCCATTGGTCATTCAAGTTTATCTTTTTGATATGACTTTTTGTGGGATAGGGGGTAGAAATAAATTATTTGTTTATAAGATTATGATCACTAATACTTGTTCCATATTGGAGTTTAAACTACTGTTTTTCATTGCTTAAGAAGCTTTATTTTTCTTAGAATTGAAGATGATATTGCGTTACCCTGAAAACTCAGAGTGCCCGTCGTCTCTCACTGCAACTTCGTGTCAAAGAGCCTTGGCTTGCAATAAAATTCGAAATATTATAAAATTACAGGGTTTTCTTGCGATTTGCACGATTCTAATTCGTCCGGTTGAAACAGTTTATCATGACACAAGTTACTATTTGCAAATTTCGATAAAAATTCGGAAAATATCCACGCATAAGCATCGCCTATCTATTTCAACTATATGGTTTCAACATGTTTTTATCACACAAATATGGCGCACACTATGTCGTTACTCATCGTTCACAGATGGCGCTGGTGTCGTAGGTGTAAAAAACGAAAACCGCACGACTCGTAAACCCCAAGGATACTCACAATATTTGCTCATGTTTTGTACGTCTTGTACATCTGTGTATTTTATAATGTAAGCCCTTTGGGCATGTTCCTTGACCAAGTAAAGAACCTTGCCTTGGTAGTAATCATTGTCATGTTACACCTTGAAATGTTTTAGTCACCTGATGCAGTCTCACACACGAGATGAAACGTTGAGATTTTTTATGTTTTAATATTGTATATAGTGTGAAAGATTTTTAAGTGTTTTAAATTTTTGACAAGTGTCGCTGGAATGTACGATGAAGCTCGTATACGTAATAAGTGACGAAGGAAAAAAATTGTCTGCAAAGAAGGTCGTTTTATACAAATAGGTAAAGGATTAAGGAATGCAAATCCGAAACATGGGAGGAATATTTACTTAAGAGTGTACGCCTAAATACCTGGATAGTACTGCACCTAAACGTGTGGGATAAAATGAAAATGAAACATACATGAAGTTCGTTGACCGAAAGATGGCGAGATACCATTAAAAACTATTAGCAGTAATGTTACCGAGGGGTGGGAGGACTGAAACTTGGGCAACGGTGAATGTGGAGGAAATCAGAGCTGAAGAAATAACAAGTGGAGAGACAATTGGATGCGATGGTGAAAACTCCGAGAAAAGGGAAAAGTCAAGGTTTCGATGGAATCACTAATATAAGTTACCGTATAACAAGAAATGAATTAAAAGAGGTATACAATGTATGATTGGAACAAGATATATATCATCAGGCTTGGAAAATTGGTAAAATCAAGGTGTTCCACAAAGAAAGGAATAAAAAAATTGATGAACCAAACTCGCACCGTCCACTGAGTCTTCTATAATGTTTTTGGAAATTGTTTGGAAAAAAGTATACAGCGGGAAACAAATTGGCGGAAACAAACAATGTTTTAGATAAGCACCAATATGGGGTCCACACTAGATGATTCATGTACACTTGTATCATAGATGTTCGATAAAGGAACATACAATTTTCCTTTATATTTTTTACATTAAGGGAGAGTTTAATTATGTTAAGTGGGATAGGGTGCTAAAAATCACAAATTTCAACAATCATCTATATAACATCTTTGTAAACTATTTTGAAGAACGAACATCGTTTATAGAAACAGGAGAAGAAAAATCGTTTGTAGAACAGGGACGAAGGATGCCCGCAAGGGTGTCATGGTGGAATTTGACAATTAATGATTTCTTTGGAATAGGGTGGGAAAACGGTTACAAAATACTAGCATGTGCTGACGATATCGTGATCTTCCTGGAAGGAGGAGCAGGAAAAGAAATAGAGCAAAATTAGAATATAATGTTGTATGTATGTGACAATTGGTGTAAAAAGAATGACTTAGAAATAGCGGCCCAGAAAATGCCACGGTATTCGGAAAGCTGAATATCGCTAAGAGAGATCCTACATTGAAGCTACGAGGAAGGAAAATAAAGAGTCGAGAAAGAGCATATTGAGTAAAGTTGAATAAAGAAATGAGGTTTGACAAACAGATTTTTTACGAGACAAGATAAAGAAGAGATACTTTTCATTATTGCGAGTGGGGTTCAATAAATTCAGTTTCGGTAGGAAATAGCTTTTACAGTGGTATAACGATGCTGTTATATCGATGTACACATTTGGATGTGAGATATGGCATCGCATATTATTGGAACAACCATCTCCGTAACGGATCATGATCACGTTACAATTAAATATAAACGTTTAAAACTATTTGTGTAACCTCCAGCAAGTGATAAATAAAACCATGTTTTCAAATAGCGAGCGGCGATGGATTTCAGTCACGCGCTTTGTTGCCGCGCGTATCACTCCACTGACTGGTATAGTTTCGTCA
The DNA here is from genome assembly GCA_002313205.1 of Laupala kohalensis. Taxonomy (NCBI): domain Eukaryota; kingdom Metazoa; phylum Arthropoda; class Insecta; order Orthoptera; family Trigonidiidae; genus Laupala; species Laupala kohalensis. Next base: position 320,397 of record NNCF01127256.1, on the reverse strand, counting down.
GCTGTGAGTCGAGTCTGTTGACTGAAAACGGCATTGGCAACAACGCGCGTGACTAAAATGCACCGCTGACCGAATATTCAAAATATGGTTTTATTTATCAATTGATGGAGGCCGAGTAAATAGTTTTAAACGTTTAAATTCAATTGTAATGTGATTATGACATTTTTCTGAGTGCGACAGTATAAAATTTATTTCTTAATAATGTGTCTGGTCGTTTTAGTAGTGTTTTAGAAAACAATTAATAACCCATTATATTTTGCATGTAAAACCTTGAAATTAATAAATGTTGACACAAATACAACAGTGATCATTCGCTGAATAACAATTTTTTTTCACTCAGTATATTTTATAAAAAATAATGAAGTCGACGTATTGGCAAAAACATCACGCTTTTTAAAACATTTCAGGTTGTAAAAAATTAATATTAATTTGCAAAAAGAAATTTTTGATTGTGTATATGCACAACAAAATGACAAATTCAATAGTAACTGTGTTTTACTGCAATTTATTTGTACCTTCCACAGCTATTAGAAGTCAGGGGTCTACAATAAAAATCCGATAGTAGGGAGAGAACTTTCCCACCAATGTCAGGATCGAAATTTTGTTCTGGTATAGAGCCTCCAAATAACGTTCTTCTTCTCGCCTCCAGTGCCTTACAGTCCAGGATAACGAGACGGGCAGTTTCTTCAGACAGGTTTCGTTTGTGTTGAACAGCCCTACCGTTTTTTTTTTTTTTTTTTTGGTGTTTCAGGACACGGACGTGTCCAGTGATTAGTCCTGTCACTGTCTTGAGGTCTTCCCTGTTCATGTGAATGAGGGATGTGACAAGAGGAGGACTGGTTTTCTTGACAAGAAATTTGTCTAACCATTAACCGGACAGCTGCATCCATAATCTGTATTCTAGAGATACAAGATGCATTCCAGAGGTTCTGAGTATGTTTGCATTTACCAACAATTTAAATGTATTTTGTTAATTTGTATTAAAGACTAGACAACATCTTTATTTAGCATGGTAATATTACATAACATATTTTAAGTTATTCCGAAGCACCTGATACTACAATTATTTCTTAGTGACACATATTGATTTAAAATTAATAAGGCAAATACTGCAATTTCAAATAATTTTATTTAAATGGTTTACTTTTGTTAAACTTTTTTGGTACATAATTTTGGCACAATTACAATTTTCATCCACCTTTTCCAATTTTCCTTCTAAGAATGCTTATGGTTTATGTACCACCAGATGAAGATGGCAAGGAGCCGAGAATAGAACCCATGATCTCTTGCTTTGATTGCTACATCAACTGTATACTTTCCACAACACTACAACATTTACATACAGACCTGCTATGATACTATAAGGTAGTTATCACATATCTTCTCCATGTGTAGGTACACAGAAGAGACATGCACAAACTGTACACTTGAAAAAAAAAGAGTTGCTTTGAGTGAGAGTTTCCAGGTTTATTAAAAAAGAAAGTGAAAATTTTGACCAGAATATCACATCTTAAGAGATTTGTGTTGGAAACCTAAGAAACAAATTCCCTAACTTTTGAGTAACAAATATAAGCAACATTTCTAACTATAATAAATTATAATGTTCTTTGTTAACTTCATCCATTTTATTCTACTTAGTTTCTTATACAATAAAAATTATCATCATGTATGTGAGCTCAAAACTTTACACGCAACAGTTAGTGTGGTAAAAAGAATTATTTTTAAAAGCTATTGAGGAGTGACTCTACTTGACTTAAGAAGAAATCTTATTAATCAAGTTTAATGGGGATATGGCTTCAGGTATTGTATGTTTTATGGAACTAAAACGCTCCAATTTAAAATCCCAGCATGTAAATCAAGGAAATATATCTGAAAATAAGGAATGGGCTGACAGGAAATAGAAGATTGGAATATTTACCAGTTGAGGACACCAGGTATATACTTATCAATCAAAGACTGGTAATATGGTTTGAGTTCTTCTATATCTGGAACCTCCTCACTTTTTGTGTACAAATCATACTTACTGAAAAAACAACAACAACAACACAGAAATAAAGATTGTTATAGCATTGGCAGTGTAGTATAATGACTGCAGTGGCAAAATTATTACTTCACTTAATTTTCAATGTTTTAAGTTAATGTAATACTTTGTAGTATTATTTTATGCATAATATAGTAAAATTTATAATTATTGATTATTCTTCATATCTAAGAATAAAATTTCCAACACTGAAGTTTTTAAGTTAAAAAGTAAAATACTCAATTTTGGCAAAATTATGGACCTCAATTGAAACCAATTCAACATCTAATAATTCCAGCAATCTATACTAAAAGTGATATTTGTGATGTGAAAATTGTATGGTCATATATTCTCCCAGTTCTGACTCAATTCAAAATAAATATTCCAAACAGAAATCAAGAGATTGTAATGTATCACAGAGTTGACTTGCTAACACAGTAATACATTCACAATACTTCCATGGCAAAACTTTTCATGAACTCATCAATCATGTAAATGTTCAATATGGGTGATAAAATAAAAACATGTAGAAGAAAAAAATCATTTCACTCTAATGTACTAAAAGTTACACTATGAATATGAGTATTTAGGACACTATATTTTTGTGAAAATAAATAGTTACAGAGTGGTAAAGAGCACTTACTTGAATTTCAAAACCCACTGAAGAGTGTCCATATCTTTTTCATTGCATAAATGCATGTAGTCACCTCCAGCATGCCAAGGATAAAATGAGTGAAATCTGAGAGGAAAGAATCATTACCTTATTTACAATAATAAGAAATTTCATGTATCATTATGAATTTTGGAAGTAAATGGAGTAAGTTTTACCGAATCATATTGAGGCCTTCCTCAGGTAAAGTTGTACCATTGTGCTTCAAAACGCTGTACAAGTATTCATCATGTCCCCAAGACATCATGAGATTCTCCAGACCACAGTTGGGTTCATACATGCCATAGAGAGTGCTATAAAATTAAAGATAAATATATTCACAATTACTTTTTTATAGGAAAAGATTTAAAAATTCAAATAAGTTAATTAACGTACTTGTATTTAATATTGTTTTTATCTGGGTTCTCATTGAAACTTGTGTCTCTGTAAACGATGGAGTTACCCCAAGCACAGCCAACGGGAAATGTATCACCAACTACAGCCCATTGAGGTTCATCATAGAATGCCATTACCTACCATTGTGAATAATATTTATTAGATAATATATTACTACATTATCTTCAATGTAATATAATATTACTATATTGTGTTACATATCTATAACTTCAGAATGGTATCTTTAGAATTAATCACATCACAAAATATATTGAATGAAACTTCTTCCAGATATGAAGGATATGCCATAAAGCACAAAAAAAACAAACAAAAAAAAAACACTTCTTTATACCTCTTTCACAATAAAAGAAAAGTTAGAACTTTGAAGACTCACTTTTCCCAAGTCATGGATCAATCCAGTAAGATGAAACCAATCAAGATCAGGATGTTCCGATCGAATTCGTTCAGCAGTTTGAAATGCATGAACAATATTAGGAACATCTACATCAGGATCACTTTCATCTACTAGATCATTTAACATTATAAGAGCATTCATAACACTAGATTGAAAGTGATTAAATTTCAACCATCTCTCGTGGCAGTCTGTGAACAAACAAAATTTTATTAATGGCTTGTATATGAAATTTTGAATATTAAAAAAAATCGTTTTAAAAATTGAGATTTTCATGTGCATTTTTTAAAAATGGGTATTTGCAGTCAGTTTTAATTCAATGATTTGCTGTTTTAAAAGGATTAGTAAAAATATTTTTCATCCTCAATGTAATCTAATGGTACTTACTCAAAACAAAATCTACAGTTTGATGAGTATGCATTAATATGTAAGTTCTTCTGACTCGTTCCTTAATGGGATCAGTGTGATCCACAGAGTAGTCTCGAAACAATGACACTGGTTTCACGGCAAATGTAGGCTCTGGCCTTAACAATTCTGAAGGATCAATTACACTCTGTAAAGAAGAGAAATACAGTGTAAAGGTTTTGGAAGAAAAAGCCTGTTAAATGTTTGATTCAAAACAAGGGCTGCTCTCGAGGATCCATTCTCGGGGTCTAGCACCCCTCTCAACAATTTTGGGAAATATGAAAAATTTTGTGAATATTTGATAAAAATTTTATAAATATTTTAAGGCCTAATTTATCTATAAAAATAGAACAAATTATTAAAGTTATGAAATGTTAAGCAATTCATTGTAGTCATAACATCAAATTCCCCAGGAACCTCCCTTCCCTGGGCAAACGCGTGAACTCTCCCCCATCCCATAATTTTTTTTTTAATGTTTTACACTAAAAACACTTTTAAATAGCCTTAATAAGTAAAATATACGAACTTTTCGTCAATTTTGGTATGTTGGAAGAAAAATTGACGCAGGATATTTATTCGTTTGTTCATTCATCGTCACATTTTTCATTTCTACCCGTTATCACAATTTCATCTCAGAACCCGGACAGTACGTTAAAACTTCCGTCAATTTTAACATGTTCGTTCGCTTCACGTTATCTACTCATAAATTAATCAAGCTGGAACAATAACTTCGATCTAAGGTAGATGGAGCAAAATGCTCTAACGCAGGGGTCGGCAACCTTTTTTGGCCGCGGGTCAAAATCAACAAAAATGTGAGTATTAAAGAGACGTTTGGGTCAGAGATATTTTCGACATGGATCTTATATACATAAACACTTATGTGTATAAGATCCATGGTAATCGAACTAAAATGTTGTTCTTAGTATCTATTTTCAATTTTTTTAATTCTCAAAATGTTTGTTTCATGTTTATGTTTTATAATTTATTTTTATATATTATACTTTATTTTCGGAACTAAAGTGGGTCACTTGAAATTATCAAATGGGTCACTCGGTGACCCTCGGGTCATAGGTTGCTGACCCCTGTTCTAGCCACTTATATTCTGCGAACCACGAACTTCTGAACTTTCTTCCTTTTGTTTCTGGATATTCTTTGAGCGTAGGTTGAACTGGACCATCATGGAAAAATTCTAATGCTGCTTGCTTGCCATGAAGTGGATCTCTATACTGAAGCTGACTGTGAATATTAGGTTGCCGACCCCTGCTCAAACGTATATTTCATGGTTTCATTTTCAAAGTACATGTAAAGGAATATTGAGAGGAAGAGGAACCGCTGTAGCGTCCGCATTGTCTGCACTACCACTACATCCGTCCGCATTGTCTACACTACCACTACATACCCCTATCCGCCCACGGTAGGTGCATCCATATATACAATAATTTGAATATGAACAGTTGAATTATGAAGGTGAGAGCTAAAGGTTATACAACATTTTGCAATTTTTTAGATACAAACTAAAGAATCATAAAATAAAACGTTAATTTTTCAGTTGAAAATTTGACTATTGAAAAATAATTTTCTTATGGAGGTATACTTAATAATGTTGGAGCAATATTTGGAAACATTTTCATTTTAGTAAAAATATTACAAGATGATATGTGAAAATTCCTACCGAAAACATCATAAGAAATGTCCCAAAATCATGAAGTGCAGAAGGATTCACTCTAAAAGCAAAACTTATGATGATCAATTCTACATCAAGTGTCACATAAACTTCTACGGTGCATTTTTTTTGTTTAAAAAAAATTACATTAACACACATACACTCACAAGATTTTCTCACATTTGCTGCACAGAACACATATAATTTATGAAGAAAATCACTATAATTAATCAAACTATTATGCTGTATTCACCAATTCAACTTTGTTAAAAAGCAAATCAATCAACTATATTGTCTACAAACCAATTACAAACTGCGTATGACCACATGGAGGGCAATAAACTATTTTGAAAACATATTTTGAAGGACATATAATCTTGAAGTTAATATCAATAACTTTTGGCGATAATTCAGGACATTCACCGAAATTACGGACTGTTCGGTTACGTGTCTCTTACTATTGCTAACCATGGGAGAGTTTGTATTTCAGTTAGACTACTTACATATAATTTCATGAATATTTATGAATAAAATCTGATTTTCAAAAATGAGCCTTTTTGAGTTCGATTTTATAACAATTGTGACTTACATTTTCTTTCTCAAGTTAAGTAGCAATTAATAATTCAGCATATTGAACAACACTTACTACTGTTCCCCGCATGTTGACTTGATGTAAAGAAATAAACTGATGAGAAGAGAATTTCAGAAGCTCAGAGATAAATTTTAGGTTGAAAGTTGACTCGGGGTATGCATGGATCAATTTAAACTCCTGTTTTGAGGTGATCTTCATATACGCGCCCTTATCGCTGACGCAAACGACAGCGCTCTCTGCGTAATCGCGAGGATGCGCAGAAGGCGTGCAAGCTCTCCATAACCAATCACACTTCATTTTTATCATCATGCGCTTTATGAACGTAATATCTTTGAGTGAGTCGGGAATTGCGGACTCCCTGACCTGCGAATATGTGCAAGTCATGGCGGGTATGGTAAAATATCATCCATCTTTTTGAGTGAATGAAACAAATGCAGTATTTTTGTAACAAATGCAGTAAAATTTAAATACAACCAAGTAAACATCAACATCCTACTTTACTCTCCATAAGCTGGCAAAAACTATTCTTTATGTTCGACGTCAAAGTGTCTTAGGAAAGGAAGATAAAATCCGTGGTTGGGATATGATAATGTTCCGAATTTGATAAATAACATTATATCACGAAAATGAGCAATAAGTTATAAAAATTCTTGCATTCTCAGGAATTTCGTCAATATCATAACATCACTAAAAACACTATCATAAAAGCTGTTACATTGACATTATTAAACAGGTGACGACATATGTGATGAAATACTTTTTACGTACTTTCTCGTGTTCGTGGTATAGAGAAACTATTGTAATCGAGAAAAAAATCGTGAGATTTTGACGGAAATAATTTTTTCCTTGTCCCTGACACCGAAATATTTTTTAATGCGACGTCCATTCGTCTGTCTATCTGCATGCACCGACTGTGGCTGAACGGATGAGTAAATTTCATTCATATTTCATATTTAGCGTAGCATATGTTTGTTGCTGATGCACGTTTTCTGGGATGTTTTTATCTTTGATCTTGTAAAGTACCGTTTGTATTATAGTATAATTTGGAAAATATTATCAAAAGCGGCTCAAACTTTTTTAAAAGTTTGACAGAGAAGTAGGAAAATTGTATCTCTCAGCGGAATCATTATCATTTATTATCCGTATGGATCTCATTTATTCACAATATCAAGAGAGTTCCAAACTATTTAGTAGTGCAGATGTACCAAGTCGAGGGAGATATTAGATTTAGTCTGTAAAATGTCGGAAGGCGACTGGCTACCTCCCTCACTGTCACCACTTCTTTGTTCCGAGACATCTTGGCACAGAGATGCTTCCTGACACATCACCTTTCGCTTTCACTTAAATCCTTACCCTTATGGTTAGAAATATTCTCCTACTGGATAATTGTTAATGCAAACTATTTTTTTACCGGGCAAATAAAAGACAAAAAATTAGTTTAATTTTGTATTCTTACCAAAATTTTCAGAAAAATGATACCAGACAACCATTTTCAAACAATCCCGTTCCCTTTATTTCATACAGAGAAGAGCAAACTACTGCTGTTAACATCAATATGATTGCTTTTTGTTGTTGTAAAGTTAGTTTTTCGTATTACATAATTAAAAGTGAATGAGAAAGCTTGTGCATTGGTTTTGAACACAGGTTTTAATATGGAGTTTGGATCAATAAGCGGTATAAAGTTGTAAAATATATCTAAATTTTTGGAATATGATTTGGAAGTGACTCAAAGGGAATGGGGGGGGTGTATTTTTTGCGGGGATTCTGCGTCATACGGTTGGGGGGGGGGGATCCCTGAATTAGCAGTGACATTCTCGAAGACGTCAAAGTCCACAATCAACTCGTATAAACTCCAGCACCTGCTAGGGAAGGGGATGACATGAAAAAATAGTGAACATGACAGGTACCAGTGACAAGTCCAAATTTTCGGCGTCGCTGAGTTGATGATCCCGATATCGTGTACATCTGAATTCAGCTCTCATGAAACAAACACACCACTAGCACCCCTTTGCGGGGAAGGGGTGGAAATGGATAAAAATAACAAAACTAGTATTGAAATATTAAAAAATTAAAAGTGTATCAGATACATAGTTTTAGGATTGATGGGATGTTTAACCGTCTACCATATTTCGCGACATGCATCAAAGATGATTATGAAGAAAATAATTGTTCCTTTTATTTCTCTTATTACAGCAGTACTCTTTTAAAATTTATTTTGAATTATTGCACTATTTATTAAAAAATATAGCACCGCCTAACGATGGGGTCCGTATGGACCCCGGGAACTAAATGTATTTAATATTCTTCTATTTATGAATAGTATATGGTTCTGCGTTTCAACAGTTTTGCAGTTACTTTATACGAAAATGTTATTTGATATTAGCTTATCGTAGATCATACTTCGTCACTTTCATATCGTGTAACGCAACATATGAAAACTTTTGACTCTATCTGCATGATATTTTTTAGAACTGCAGTTCTTTGAAACTACAATCTCCAGCTTGTGGGACAATCATACATTCTTTCTGGATGACTGAGAACCCGGTTGTGTCCACCAGTAAAAGATTCCTATTTTCGCATTATCTATTTTTGAAGTGCGAGTTTATTGTAACGATGTGTATACACGCCTACTTTTATCACATATATCTTCAATTTTAAATGGATAAGGAACCCTATGCGTTATGATGTGACGGAAGTTTGACTTCCAATTATTTTTCCGTCTTCTGATGAATGAGAAAACGACGTATCTGGTGAAATGTTCAAATTTTGCTTCAGACTGCCTTTTTTGAATGAATGCCAATTGATTTATCACGGGGGAGTCAAAATTCCGATGAATCAAACAATGAGTGGGAAAACTGAAACCAATGAAAAGAGAACTTTCGAAAATGAAGTGATTTGGCATTTCAAGTTCAAGGTTCAGTCGTATGGACGGATAGAAGGATGTGATTTTTTTGCGTCCGCAGTCTGGTCCACCTCCTAGGAGCTTAGGCCGTCGCAGATCGTAACATCAATTCGATTGTTTCATCCTTAATGTTTTTGATGCAGAGAAATGTCTAAAATACAACTGAAAACTGGAATGATAAAATAAGAATAATCCAGGGTGTATCATGGAAAAACATGGACACGAATAAAATGGATATGGAGGTATATTATCGCTAGTTACTGTACTATCCTTTACCAAGAAAGCAAAGATGATAATTCTACGAAAATGTTCCAGTCATATTCATTCTAAAATTGCCAATACCCAAGCGTACACAGAACACACGATGTTGGATTTACAGCCAGTGACGGAGGCGTAGATACCGCCGATCAGATACCGACGATTCTATGCTACAGTGCCCATTTAGTGAGCAGGAGGTGACCATTAGCTATTTTCTAGTATCTAACCTCATTCAACGATATCCGGAAGTTGGAATTGGTATCCGGTGTATTTACACCTGTTCACTAAGTTTCATTATAAATCAATCATACAGGATAAAAGATAAACACATATGTTTGCAAGGAAATCACAGATAATAATGAAAAAATATTTTTCTTTAATTATTTTTATTAATAGCAACAAACTGAATATATATTTTTAAATCTCTGCAGCAACATCGCTCACCTATCTCCTCTATTCACAATGTTCATGTTCAACGAACAGCTGTTACCCGCACAGAGCTTTCGTATATTACATGGATTTGCTTTCGCGTAAGTGACGGTAAAAATCTTAACAAGTGTAATGTCTCGTCGAGACCGCTTCACACAATTTCACCAAGTTTGGTAAATATTCAAAGTAAAAGAAAAAAGAGAGAAGAATCAAGGGTAACTGAAGAGAGGAAGATACCTCCACGGAAAGAAGACATTGAAAGTTAATAAGTGGACATATGTGCCAAATAGGAAGTATTCGTGAAAAATTGTGCAAAAACTGAAAAATGTGCCAGGAAATGCAAAATATGTCCTAAATTTTCAATAACATTGGTTTAGTTTCTTTCAAAAGTAAAATTTTTTTCTTTCGAAAAACTAATATCAAAGATTTATGAACCTTGGGAGTTCATAAGGACCCCACTGATAGTCAGTGCTATAAAAATTTGCGGAAGTCGGAGGGTTAAACTGTCGTTATGTTCGAGATGAGATACATAGGAGAATGGTATCCTTGGAACTGGGGGCGGAAAGGTCGAGACAAAAATAACGTAAAAAGACCGATACTAGTTGTGAGTCCTTGTCTTTTGTGTATTATGAGATGAATAATCGCATTTCCAATGACATTATGTATCTTCAGACCACATGAGGTGCACGACACCCCAAGAGGTGGGGGTTGGGAAAACATTCGAAAATTTATCGAAAATGTCCGCAAAGAAAGGATTTACAAAAATTCACCCCTGAGGGTGTTAAATGGAAAATTGTTTTCTAAAAACTTTTTCTGAATTACATCAGTGAAAATAAGGGATGGAGGGTACAAAACAATACTATCAAACTTCCAACATTAATGGATAAAATTCTCCTTGGCTGTCAATGAGAATGCGAGAAGGAATAAAGTTTCAGACATGTTACAAAATTCATGTGAGCAAAGCCGCGGGAACTCAGCCAGTAATATAATACTAGCAAAGTGTGTTAACGCACTCCTTGGTACATAAGTCGAGGGCTCATCCATAAATAAGCCTTAACTATTTTTTTTTGTGTCATCTAACTATTAACCTTATTCACCATTGGAAAAAAAATATCAAAATATTTGTACGACCTCAAGTTGTTAGGTATTAAGTTGATATCACTGTTTTTGTCTTTTGAATTTTTGCTACCATAAGAAATTTAATGTTTTGTTTTTTCAAACAAGTGTGATATTTTATATATGCAATCTAATACTTTCTTAGGTCATGAAGCGAATGTTTTTGGTATAGCGCGTAAGAGTGTGATTATGTTGGAGCGACAATAGAGTCATTGACACTTCTGCGCTTGTGCGGATGCTCAAAACCTCCCAGTCTGCGTTCAGCTGATCGTTGAACATAACATCACATTTCTTCATTGAGTTAATTTCCATAGTTACATCACATTTCTAAAATTTAATTTCAAATTTCCCTCCTACTTTTCTTTCCTTTCATCTAATGGTCGGTCAACGTAATCCGAAGAGAGAAGACACGGATCATTTTCTACATGGCTGAGGAAGGCAAACCCCCGCCCGATATGAGAGTTACTTTTGTGTGTTTTATTTTCTATTTTTCATTACTTTAAATTTTTGTAATATATAATTAATGCACAACTAAGAGGTGAAATGTATGATAAGCTATACACATTTTATACTGCGTCCATATTTATTTATTTTCAATAGTATAATTTTAGTGTTTTAGAGAATCTTTTGGTGAAGCTTACTTTAAATGTTCCTCATTACTAGTGAGTCACTTATATGGATAAGTCATAAGTTTGTCACATCTCGTAATTTCGACTCGCCAGTAGCTCCATTGCCTCTTGCATCATGTGGCCACTGACCCGCGACGCTTCGTCGATGACGCCACGCGAAACCTTCCTCATTTGCTCTGATGGAATGTCGAATCTTTCGTCAAGCAACGAGAATATTTTGCTCGCTTCGTTCACAACGGAAACTAAACATGCTCGGAGATTATGTGCTACTTCTTCGACATGTTGAGTTTTTTTAAGCAAAGCATGCATTTCTTTTTCTATGTTCTTGGTAATTTTAGCCACACTTTTCTTGATTTCTTTAGAATCTTTACTGAAAAATTTTCGTGTCAACTCGCGATATATCTTGTTGGCTTGGTCGAGTATTGAAGCGAAGTTGAGGCACAAATTTTGAAATTGACCGTGCAACTTGTTTTGTGCTGCAAGACCCATTTTCTCGACTTTTCGGAGAAGATGCTGGAAAGCATAATTGTCTTGTTCAAACAATTCTAGCCCTACATCAGCAGTTAATACTGATGAATTACTATTATTTTGTTGACGATGCATACTTGAAATATCTAGTGGGGTTGGAAAGTTGTCAGCTGATGAAATGTGTCACTTCGCTGGGAACGAAAACGTGTGACTATGTGTTTATGGGAGGTTGTGACGATACGATTCGTATTAAAATGACTGCTGATCTCCATAATATGTGTATATATAGAACATAAACCAATCAAACAGTATTCCCTGTCCGCCGTTAAAAGTTCGTGTCTCACTCATTGCTCACCGAAAATTCGCCATATTAAAACTTGTGTTGCCGGGGGAACTAATTCAGAGCCGAAAAATTTGCGTACATATAAACACAAACTCACATTGAACAAGAACGTTGGTATATTATCTTACATGTATGGTTTAAAACTGGATAATATTGATGATACATGTGTAGCTGATTGTGAGAATTTTTCATATATGTAACGTATATTTCCTCCACAACAATACTCGAAAGGAATGCCAAAACACAAACATCTAAACGTGTTTATGCATATTTACCCTGCAGATTACGTTATTTTTAGTAAGTGTGAAAATATGAGCTTATGTCCTATTAGCATGTTAATGAGCTATTCTTTACTTAATTCATTCGTTTTATAAATTTCAGGTGAGATTAGAAAATCAAATACTTTGAAGAAACGAAACGGCTCATTCCAGAAATTACCCGAGGCAAAGTTTTCTTTGATTGACTTAAAAAAAAACTACTAGTCTTAACATTTGCCTCATGGACAATTTACTTTTTTTAAAATTTTCTAACATAATAAGTGGCAGTAAAGGAAAATATTTTCAAGGTCAACATGTTTTAAATTCTAACCACATAGTGTAGTGTCATATCAAATGAAAAGTAAAATATTTTGGAAATACTAGTCTTGTGTCTCAGAAGAGTGATTTGTTTGGGTTCTTACGTAAAATATTTTCGAAAATTATTTTTGGTGAAATAAAATTTATTAAAACATTAGGAAGCTATAAAAATAATGGAGAAAATTCTACGTCATGTGAGCCAGGGTTATATGGTTATATTGAAGAAATATGGTTTACTTAATCTCAAAAATATTTCGGGGAGTTTTCCCCATCATTAGTGTTCCAATTAACACGGGATCAACATTGATAAATGTGTCGCGTAAATTGAGAGTCTCAATGAAGCAATCAGAGAATGTAATAGAACAGAAACGATCTGTGATTTTTCATAACCAACTTACTTATTTTCCCCTTTTAAAAACCACAATATTTGTCATATGTGAAATATCACCCCTCAAACGCGAAATCTCCTTTAAACGACTTCCAAATACACTTCTCGCCAGTGAATTGAAAAAAATTAAGATATTTAAACTCTTTTAACATAGTTTGTACTAAAAACACAATTATGAAACTTAATATGTTTGTTACTGGATAGTAAGAGAAAATTTTGAATAAATTTCAGTATTTTTTCGTTCCGTCCTTTTTAGGGTGTATTGATACGAAACAATCGATTTTAGGCAAATATGAAACTTTGAAAGCTCATCAAATTTAAAGGATAGATGTTAATGATCTCAAAGCTAATGGTTAATATTATCTAGAAATATTTGTGGAGGATGTTTTATAGTTCTGATTTAATTCCTTCCACGAAAATCTAATTTCTGAAACCGGTGATTTCTACTAATTTATTTTCCGATTTTCGAACCAATTTTAAGGTTATTTATTTCAATCCAAGCAAATATTTGGTCGCTGATGAATTATAAATAATTTTTCGTAAATTGAGATGGGTTTTATTTCAAGCAGATACTTTACAAATAAAAACCAAACACACCTTTCACAAAAAATATGACTGCTCCCAAAGAGGTAGCGATAATAATCTGAACTAATATCCCAATATTATAGTTTTTCCCTGTATTCATAGAAATTGAGAATGTATACTGTAACCGTAAATCGCCGGTTACTTGCCTCGGACACAGATAATGAAGGTAGGACGCACGGAAAAAGGTAAAGGTTTCACCATCCACGAAATAATAAACAATACGCAAATGAAAAATAATAATGTAATGTACTTATAATTAATACACTTACAATTGTAATACTTGTCTTGCAGTACTCTCCAATATTTAATGTTTTAGTCTTGCTGATAGTACTAGTAATAGAGCAAATGTCTTTAACAAATACAAACAACTTTAATAAAATACAAGAAATTTATTCTTAAATTATATTCTATTGTAACCCTACTCAATCCTCATAATTATTAAAAATTCTTCAAATTTAATTCAGAAATATCTTTTAACAAACTTTATTCAACTAAAAAAAAGAAGAACAATGGATTCCAATAATATAAACCTGTCCTCAGTCACCCAGACACATAACAAACTTCACTTTCATTCTTCATAATAGCAAACAGAATTCCACTTGAAGTGAGCAACAGGTGTTAATGGTATTGACTACTTCTCAGTTTCTGCAAACTATTTTCATAAAGGTTGTGCATTTCATAAAAACACTTTTGCGTTGCTTCACGGCACTACACATTTGCAAAACAGTATTTAACACAGTATCATAGTGGGCACATACCAGAGTCAGAATCGATGTCAACGATAAAAGTACAAGGCCGACGGCAATGACTTTGTGTTAAGGTACAGGGGCATGATGTTTTGTACTTAATTAAATAAATAAATGCTGATGGTGCGGGACTGACGCTCAGGGCTGCACGGTACAGTATCAGCAGCGAGTGCGATGAGTGTTGTGAAGCATCTAATTACCACTCAGCACAAGGGGAGACTCATCCATCAACCAAAGAAATGATCACTCTCCGCATCCGTGATCTAAAGAACAGCCGTCCTCCACAAGTCGTGCCATCCAAGGAAAACTCTTTCTTCTACTCGCGTTTCTCCTCCAACCGAACCATCCCATTAAAAGCTCCCGATCCTAGCAAACACATAAGTTTTATCTTAGCTAACTGCTCGTGGAAGTCTCATCCATTCTGGCGTAAAAATCAAATAAACAGAAAATAAATTTTTTTAAAATAATACGATATGAAGTATTGTAAATTCAGAAAGAAAATAATCAAGGTTACTAATTTATGAAAAAAAAACTGTTTTCGAATAAAATAAGTTTGTAAATTGATTTTTTTTTAAATTAGTGATTAAACATTTATTACTCAATGTTTCAGTTTTACGGGCTGATTATTAATTTTTCCATTATCGGAATACCGAATTTTAATCATACATTACTGCTTATTAGTTCTACTTTCCACATTTAAAATCCACATTGAAAAAAGGAACTTGTGCTTTTTGTAGTGCACTTTTTTCACTCTTCTTTTTCTCGAGAGCTGATCTTTTACCGAAAAATAATAATAAATAACAAAGGCACAGGAAGTTTGATGAATTTATCAATAAAATATAAGTAATACAAATTTGCTAATAAAATGTTCCGTATCTAACATAAATTTGAAGCAAAGAAATGCCAAGCTGATAAATGTTCAGTTTCATCCTCTTGGTTTAATAATGTTATCACCCTCTCTCTCTCTCTGTGTGTGTGTGTGTTTAGCGGGAGAATTTAAACCGCTCCCGCAAATGTCTTTAGGTGCCTACTACAATTTTTGTTTAAAATCTATATTATTCATTTTTCCAGTCTCCTCATGCCTCGACGAAAATAGGACTCTAGAAGAAATTTTCGGTTAAAAACAAGGGATAGTTTTCCGTGAGTGTAGTGGCGTCACTAAGGGGATGCGGGGATTGCAGGCCATTGCAGGATTGCGGGGGGTGACATGTCTGGGAAAGGAACAAATTTTCAGATATTCCTCAATTTTTCAATTTTACAGTTCTAAGTTATTATTAACCACTCTACTTAACCATTTCACTACAATATCCCTCGACTCCGTTCCATAGAGAGCTCCATGTTATTTTCATGTTACGGTAGTTACAAATTTAATTCAATGCACTGTTACGCGAATGATAGGTATTGTTGGGATACTGGTCTTGTCACTCATGTCGTGCGCAGACATAAACCACGCATGATTTATCCTGTGAAGAAGGCGGTAAACACTACTGTCGTCATTCTTGTGTAAGCGATGTGGTGTCGTTTTTATGACCTTATAGTGTATTTGAATATTCTTAATAGTCAAAGTAGGGTCAGGTGGGGCAATTGTAATGGCAGATCTAGACAGTAATCGAAGGGGTGGGGGTTAACCGCGGCGGGATCTGGGTAGCTTTTGTTTGAAAATTATGGTTTTACAACACAAATTGTATAAATTTTATTCTTAAATAAAATACATCACATCAGATAGATAATTAACCATTTTAAATTGTGACCCAATTGATTAATTGTTTAAAGTGACAAGTACATATTAAGGAATAAGGATTTCTCGATCAAATCAGAATTTTATAAAGATACAAATCAATAATTGATGAAAACATATTTTAATGCAAACATAATGGACAAGCAATAAATATATGAAAGTTGTAAAATACAATTCCAATCAAGAGTTTTGAACATATGCTCTTTAAAAGAACTGTCTTGAAGAGAATCGATACTTCTTAATCCGAGTACCAATGAATAATTACTAGTGAGGTAACAAACAGCTTACAACGCAAATTTAGACTACACGAAGTATGGGAGGGAGGAAAAACTGAATGTACATCCGCATGCCGTCTACAGATGACATAAAGCATGTAGAAAAAACAAATTTCGAACGTCTCAAGACCGTCCCATCCTCTGTGAAGCAAAAAAAGGTCCCGCAAAGATTGAGATTGCCTAATGCCTCCTCACAACGCATAAATAACATTGGAGACTAGCCGTCGTGTTGTCGGCAATGCGGTTGCGTTGTATCGCTGATACAAGCCAGTAAGGGACACATCAAGTGTTGCGAGTCGCTTCAACCAAGCATGTAATACACATAAATTATTACAAATTTGTATTACGTTTACCCACAACATGTAAATTTAGTGTGCTAAATATATGGTAACACTTTTACAAAGTATGCCTTGAACTGTTGAGAGTTCAGGTTCAATGAGGGGGGGGGGGGGGTCTTTAGATTCCCCTCCCTCCGTAGATTCCCCTCCACTGATTGTAAGCAAGAGGTAAATCTATGACTATGCTCATGCTTTCACCCATTGCATACTTTACGTCAGAGGAGAGATCGTTCTTTACAATTACCACAGAAGCAATTGTAAACAGACGAATAAGTATGGGAAAAACCATACTAGATATCTCCGTAAGAAGAGATATATGAAGTACTAGAGTGACCTGTTATATAGTATGTTGGTGGATAATTATTTTCAGGATGACGGCGCACTTGCGCACTCTCCAGAAAGACTGTGTAACCTCAGTCTCACCAATAGGACATGTGTAACTAGTAGACTCTGCTGTCGTGTAAAATAAAACTCGTTCCTGGCGATTAAGCTTAATATTAATACAAAACCTTAAAATACAACATAGTGTGCTCAAAAAAATATTTTTTACGATTTTAAGAAACTGAAATTGAGGCTTGGAAGAAACTTGTTTACAATTTCCTCGTCAACTCCACACATTTCATAGTCTGAAAATTTATTCTTTTTACTTTCTATATACTACGTATATAGTAATCGCGAAAAATATATTGTAATCGTGAAAAATTTCGAAAGCGAGATTTTGACGGAAATATCCGTTTTGTCGATTCCTAATTCTGAAAAAGTGGTTTTAGGCATAACGTCCGTCCGTCTCTCCGTCTGTGCGCAGAGGTTCTGAGTAAACGGATGAACAAATTCAATTCGCATTTCGTATTTATGGTAGAATTTACTTGTTGTCGATGCATATGCTCTAATTTTCTTTTTTACTTCAAAACAAAGGGTACTTCACATGAAGGTCAATGTTTCTCAAAAACGGCTCCAACAATTGTGCTTACATTTTCGGTACGTAAAGTACAATTAGTATGCATTTCATCCGCATTAGCGGTATTTTGCTATAAGTTTAGTATAGACGTAGGAAATTATTTTCTGTCTGCTACACTTACACATTAGTTTACTGCTTCAAGAAGCTTCAATAATATTTAGCAGTGTAAATGGACCAAGCAGACATAGAATACACTTTTGTAAACAGAAATGAAAGACATGATAATGATAAAATACATAGGACAGCAAACGCACTGTAGATACGAAAATACATAAATTTATGTCTACACCGAAATTACATTTACATAGCACACTTACGATATTTATAAGACTGACATGTCTCTGTATGTTTTGAAATAATATTCTGAATATTTATTTTATTTTTTAATTTCAAATAAAAGACAGTAATAAATTCATCTAGTTGCTTCTTGTAATGTCTTAAAGTCTAGACCTGCTGTTACATTTTTCTCTCCCATCACAAGCACACAAATCGCTTAAATTGATACTTTCGATGGTAAGTTAAATTCATTTCAATCTTCTCCCCAAAAACAGTCAATCAATTTAAAACATATTAAAATTATTCTATTTTCATTGAGTTACCTTGAACTAACGTCATTTAGGGATGTGACGGTACTGGCGGGACTGTGACATTTCTACGTGGTCTCAGGGTGGAGCAGTTACGGGCCTTCTCCGTTTTCTCGTCAGTTCCGCCTCTGTTCGCCACAATCACGACATTGAATTTGTGTATATATAGTTCACGAAATAGGGTTTCTTGTGCTGATTTTTCGTGACTAGAGACGACGTAGTTTTTGTTCACATCGTGTGGTTTCGCTCTCGTCGCATCCTTTCTAAAGCACTATAAATACATGTATTCGCATGCGCCATTCTGGGTCAAACATGGTGTCAAAAACATGGTGACGTAGCGCTTGCAAACATTGTCGCGTCGCTGTAATTTAGATAAATTCTTTTGACAATTTATTGATGAAAAAGAATACCATAATTAAATTCTGAATAGTTTCTTTCTCTGATCGTGATACGGAAATATTATGATTTGATTTTGTGTAGCTTTTATAGTCGCGTGAATTTGTGTCAGAAGTTAACCAAGAAGACTGGAAGTTTGAGCGTCAAGTCAAATTGCGACATTAGAGTACATAATACATCACATACTAAAGTACATAATACAACATTTTGTTTCAAAGTAAGAAAATGCATTTTACCTATTATTAGTTTTGATATGTAAATTTTATTAGAATTCCGAAGGCAATGAAACCATCGAAAATCGGTATCACTACTCATTTCTTAATCGAATAACTACTTTACATAGTCCATTCACTTCATTTGTTGGGAGTACAAATGTAATTCAGTATATGAGACACATTTTACATCATTATTATACAGTTCTATTGTATTAAATTATGTGTAATTATGTCAACACATTATATCCGGTTATAGGTTATATTTTTATGCATTTCAGCAGGACCTCTATAAACCTTTGTTAAAAATTGATTTGGCAATTAGAATATTTAACAAAATAATGATTGTTAAACAGTTATTTAAAAATGTATATAATACTCATGTATAAATTTGACAACGTATTCAAATGTATACTTGCCTATTTGTCAACAGATATCCGAAAATAAATTTGAAGACAATAAAATGAATATTTATTTGTAGACACTAATGTTAACCACGTCAGATAAATACTCTTTCTTTACTGCGCTTCTTTTATTAACAATAAAGCTAATGTAAAATATTTTTTCAAAGCGGTCTCCGGATATGCCTATCAAATATGGGCGCCAGCTTCGTAATGTCCATCATGGCGCATGCGAATACTTGTATTTATAGTTCCTTAATCCCTTATCTCTCCTCCCCACCACCCGAGCACCCATCCTCCCACCCGTGAAGGTGAAACTGGAGTATCTTTTTCCACGTGACTAGCAATGTTGCGTTCNCCCCCCCCCTCGAGGCTCGCGAAAGCGCCGTGCGTTAGGACAAGGGCTTTTCTTCTTCACAAGACAGTTCCCTATCATTAACCCAAACCAGTTTTGGTGATATGAAGTCAGTTTGCGGATCACAACAGGATCTGCGCCATTCAGGATAAAGAGTCCCGGCGAACGGCGATTTCATTGACACTAATTTAAGAGACTTCAAATAGCCATTACATTCTATAAATAACTGATAAATAACTGTTTGAATTGTTGAGGACAACTTGAACTACTTTGTTTCTCAATAGAATACTATAAACAAAAAAGAAATATTTCGTTTGTTTGTGAAATGTGAAGTGTATCAGTATTGACTTTTCTTATATTTCGGTCGACCTTATTTCGCTCCTCTTTATAGTGAAATCAACTAATTATTTTACTCGAAGTATTCGTGAACGCAAGGTTATTTTAGTTACTGACGGTTGAGTTACCGACAAAGTAATATTCGTATCAGTCGGGCTTTACCGAAGAAACCTCTTATCACCCTAAAAGAAATAAAAAATCTAGTAACTAGTATTTTATGCCACCGATTCCCCGCAAATTGTTTATTAATATCACTCACTCAAAAATCATATACATAATATCACTGACACAATAATCGATTGAGTGTGATAAACTTGCGTAAATGCGCAAATTCTGTGACCTGAGAGCGAAAAGAGAACATCAATCTACACAAAACTGAAAATTTGAAGTTCTTGTAGTGCATGGTATTAGTGTTACAAAACCATGGCATATACTTTCTCATATACGTTTATTAGTGTACTAAAGAGTGACATTAACTCTATAAAAGAGGGTTACTTTTAGCAGGTGTTTTTAATATTTTGGTAGTGTTGTGTTATCTTATTCGAAACTTTTTTCAGAAAGCCTTTCACTTCCATTTACATAAAGAATTTGCAAATTCTGTCCTTTGATTTTTGGGGGTGACTAGCTAAGTATGATTTATATTATATTCCAAGAAATATATATTTAACTAGCTAAGTCTCAGCGGCTTTACTCACTTGAATTGTGCAATATGACTGCAACTTCATCCTTTCTCACATTTCCATTGATATCCAGCGAGAATTGTATCCATTAATGTTGGAGATCTTCTGAGGGCTGGATTTAGACTTACACTATATCGGGTTTCACTATCAACTCAGTAAGAAAACCGTTGACTCGTCACTGGTATGTCATGTTCGATAATGCTTTCATCCCCTTCTCTATGGGCGCTGGAGTTTATATTTATATTGTGGACTTTGGCATCTTCGGGAATGGCATTACTTACTCAGCGACCCCAAAAACTACGATCTGTTCATTAATATCCGTCATTTCAATTCATTTTTAAGTTTATTCCCCTTTTGAAAATTCATTTCGATCCATAGGGGCAGAGAAAGGAGCGATTAAATAAATGTAAACATCGACCTACATAATGTGATATATAGTTAGCGTGATAGTATTTCAGATCATCTTCTACCGTCCATTGAAAGATGTCACTAACTTCAGGTGTAAAAACTGACAGGTCTATAGCAGTCGACGACCCAGAAGCAAACGAAAAGTAGGTCATCTCCCCGGTGTTCAGAATACACAAATCTTTACACTCGAGGAGTCAATTCAGTAATCGACCACTGGGGCAATCGCTCGACGAACCCCACAGTACACTGCGGGCGTTAAAATTTCCAAGGAGGTGGAATAGTTGAAGGAGCTGGTGAATTAAATCCCTCAGGGAAAACTCCGAGAAATCTCGTGTCAGCGGAAGACAAATTCATCACACGGTCATTGTTGGTACAGTATTAATTTTAACTGCTATAGCCTGGAGTGTAGTATGTAGAAGAACGGGTGAGGAGAGGACAGTATTTCTAACAAACACTGCCACTCCACCTCTTGCTCTCTCTCCCGTGGTGTCATCGTATCTGAAGTTAATAAATCCCTGTGCAAAGAGGGAGAATGCTCTGGTAAAAGGTGTGTCTCTTGCAGGCATATGCATATCGGATTGCGACGAGTTACTGGCTTCACGGGAACAACTTGAGGATCTTTCTTCCCACATTTGCACTGGAATGTGCACGACATTGTCGTAGACATGTCAGAGGCAGATGTCTAGAATGAAATACTCTTATTTTGTACCGAGGTCTTTGTAGCGGTGGAGTAACTAGTAGAAAATACAGGGTGTATGACCCTGTATTTCTTCAGTGCTTCACAGTAGATGATGATCTCGGTTGTCTTAATCTCCTGTACTTTCCTTTCCTCAAGAAAGGCGACGCATTCCCTGCTCCATATCGAGTGACTACCTGTACAACTAATGCACACAGCAAGCACCGGGCATGAAACGCCGGGTTCGTGTGCCTCTTTCCCGCACTTGCCGCAGTTATTAAGGCCCTTTCACCATTTCGTTGTGCGTCGAAGTCTCTGGTCCTTAAAACAGCGCCAAGGATGCGGAATAAAGGGCTGCACTGACAGGTTTAGCCATCCATCTTTTATATTTTTAGGTAGCGTAGGACAGTCAAATGTCACGATGAAGGAGACTTACTTCTCAGAAACACCACCAACCTTCTTCATAATCCGCATGGTCAGCTTTCCATTCCTCGACTAGATCTTCACATGATTGACTAGATCGTCCATGATGTCCCTGCACGTTATCGCTTCCTTGCTACGATTAAACGCAATGTGGAGCTCATACTTGACAGGCTATTCTCCCAGCAGTGTACATTTTAATAGTCAGCGCTTGCTTGTTGGTCTTGGTTTCTAACTGCATCGACCCGTTTCTCAGTCTCTTAATCGACTTATGAGTTCCAACCAATCCTTTCAAACCTTTGTAGATGTAGAAGGGGGACACTTTTTTGAGTGTTCCTTCTACTCGAGACATTACTACAAAACATTCTGGCGAGGAATGTTCTGTGCCTTTTGCTATTGTATTTGAAGTGGGAGTGCTGAGGACGTGAACCATCTCACTTTCACGGCAATTGTGCGGAGATTAAATTTGTTCTTATAATTTGAAAACTGTTATTTTAACTATTCTATTAGTATAATTGTGCTAAAAACGAACGCAGATTAGTACAATTAGGTTAAATAAATTGTGATTTGTTAATGAGTTAAATTCAGAATCTTGGGAAAGGCCTCGTTTCTCTCTGTATTTTCAATCTCATGTAGTAAATAATGTAACTACACTTTTGCTAGAACAAGAATAAAATTTATTTAAATCCCATTTACAAGTCAAATCTTTCTTTTCTTCTAGATAGTACATGTTCTTTGTAGTTGGCGATCTACCAATCACTCTGAGTCTTGGTATTTATTTCATGGCGAAGGAAATCTCGACACAGGGATCCCTAATTGATTTCACATTAAGTTCCTTGCTTTATAATTTCTCATGTTTAATTTAATTGCAATATTTATAATTGTGTTGTGGAATGCAGGTGTTTCTATGAAATAAATTTTCATTTGATTTGAACTAGGATTTTTGGAAGAGCTACAACATGATTCACTGTAGCATTCAATACAGTAGCTTATCACAGTAATTAAAATCATTTCAAAATCTTAATATTGCTCAAGGTATGCCACGCGCTAATTTCGTAGCCGTGTCTTAGTACTTGTCTATGTAAAAAGTAAAACGAGATTTGAAAGCACTGGAATCAGGAAGAGCTAATGACAAAATTTACATTTTGTATTGTAATAGACAAATAGATAATTGCATAATTTAACAACACTTTTTCTGCTCTCCAACAAGTGACCGAAATCTTGACACGTAATATATAAAATATGTATTTTTGACAAAATTAGACATTACTAAGTTTTGAAATCAGATATAACTGATGTAAACCATCCTGTTAACGAAATTGACTTTTTTAACGATTTCCGTTGTTCAAAAATAGACAATACCTATCAAATGGACCGTCATGAACAGGATCTCGTGATTAACCCTTTCTTTACATGCGCTCTTTAACTTTGTCATTAAACTTTCAATGCTTTTCCCAATAAATGTGTTGAAAAACTGCACTATTTACCCTGACATTTCCTTCATAATTTTGTCGTAATATTCCCTACTTAACAAAAGTTAAGTTCACATGAAAAAATTTTACTGTCATGAAACATTTGTTTCTGACATATACACATTTGGTAAATTTTATATTTGCTTATTTTTACTTAACAAT
This sequence comes from Laupala kohalensis, assembly GCA_002313205.1. Lineage (NCBI taxonomy): Eukaryota > Metazoa > Arthropoda > Insecta > Orthoptera > Trigonidiidae > Laupala > Laupala kohalensis. The sequence goes on along the minus strand of NNCF01127256.1, from coordinate 296,410 downwards.
TTGTGCTGTTATGATGTAAGTAGTGTTTCTTATTTTATCTTATTGGTTATAGATATATGTAATAGTAGAACCTAATGGAATATAATAAACTGGTGGCTTAAGTCTTAATCTCGAATCGTTGTTGTTCTCAATTGCAGTGAATATGTGATTTTAACAATCCTGTGATCATTGTAATAAATCAGTTTTATATCTTTTTAATGATTGTCTTTAATGTTTTTGCACATCTAAAGGAATATTAATAGATCATATAGGGAATCAGGGAGAGGGAGAGGGAGTGACGTAAAAATTACAATAATTTATGTCTGCTATATTATACGTTTGCTTATTATTTCAGAAAGCTTGTTAAGAAATATACTTTTTTAGGAAAGGGATGAGAAGGGGCACACATTTTTTTCATTCATTAGTATTAGTCCAGTTTTCCAACCGTCTAGCAATTATCTCGGATTAGTTTTGTCGCTTCTTTATTTCTCTGCTTTTTTCATCTCCTTTATTTATTACTTTCTTTTATCCTTATTCGTGTAAACGTGGTTGTTTCTAAGTTATTTCATTCTCTCTTTGCTATCGCTTCTTGAACTGTCTACTACCTAGCTCACTATTATCTTATTTTTTTCCTCACACTTAATGTTTGTGTCACATATTCGTCAAATACACTGTAAGCTTCTTGTATGCTTTTGTAGCTAAATAACCATTCCAGTGTTTGCCAATTATTGTACACATTCGAGTCATTTCGTTTACCCATCGCCCTCTTTCCTTCCCTGTGTTAGGTCACATTCAAACAAAACATGGTCCTCATCTTTGCCACATATGCAATCTTTGTCATCCCGTAAATTCCTTTTCGTTCATATAAGGTGAATTAACCATGCCCCGTCAAAATCTCCATTAATTGTGACGATCATTTGAACCATTTCCTCTTGAACCACATAACTGTAGATTGCATTTGTTATGAATCGATATGTACTTCGTCATATCGATTCATGTGTTATTTTCCAGCATTTTACTAATTTATTGCTAATTTTACCTCACGATCCCATGTCCTCTCGTCTCAATACTACGTTCAGCAGTATATCTGTCATCGAGAGGCAACTCAAATTGATTTTAAACCGTTTACACGTGAAGCATGTCTACCGGCTTTAGCTTTTCTGTGTCCAAGTCATGCTGTATGCATTTCTGTAGGATATACCATGCTCACAATGATCCAGACCTTTTTCTTGATAAGATTTCTTGTAAAAGATTGAATGATAAGATTTCTTGTAAAAGATGTGGCTACTAGTGATTCATTTCTTTATAAAAGTAATTATTGTAATAAATAAATATACTTTGATATCTACATACAAGTAATTGTTTGTCATTCTATATAAACTCTTCCTATAAGTACTTTGAGCAGTGTAGTGCGAGCATGCATGTTTTCAATCGATATATTAGACAGAGACTTAATCTTTATATATAAAAATTCAGCCTGCGTATGTTTGTGCTCGCAAAACTTGAAAAGTTGTCGGACGATTGATTTTCCGATTTTCACACAATGTTGCATTCAAATACGCACGTGTTTTTATATACCCATTACATAGATGTCACAGATATGACAGGTAAAAACAAGCTTTTTTGAAAAAAATATATAAGCGAAAGACCACTCACAGACCGACTAATTAAGAAATATCAGAAACTACAAAGCCTACAAACTTGAAATTTGGTAGATAGTTTCCTTTTAGAGTGTAGACATCCGCTAAGAAAGGATTTTACGAAAATACACCCCTTAAACGCAAGTTAATTAACACATAGAAATACAAAAGATGGATCACCCAAGGGATAAGAATTTCTTCAAAAAAAAACGCCGTTTATATTATCTTTCAAAACTCTATAACCAACAACCCGAATTCCATGATTATTTTCGTAAATATAAGTATATTCTTCGAAAAGTAGTCTATGCAGCTAAAGTAATGGAAAACGACCGGCAGGTACTAAAATCGAACAACCGAATGAAAGCCATGTGGAATATTGTTAAAAATTACACATCAACATCTGAAAATCGCGAAGAAAATATTTCTCTACTAAACGATGGCAAAATCGTATCAAATCCTCAGGACATCGCAAATTTGTTTAATTCTTACTTCTCAGAAGTAGATAATATAACGAACTCAATGTATCCAAATCAATGTCCTCCAATTATATCCACCCACGTACCCAATTCTATGTTCACTTCCGAAACTAACGCCAGTGAAGTCATGAGAATCATCAGCTCATTAAAAAACAAATTTTCAACAGGCATAGATGATATACCTGAGTTTATTGTTAAATTTTCGTCCCACGCTATATTAAATCCACTCATAAATATTTTTAATAGTTCTTTATCGGAAGGGGTGTTTCCCAACATATTTAAGAGACCTAAAGTGAAACCTTTACACGAGAAAGGAAACAAACTTAATATTGGAAATAACCGACCAATATCTCTACTACCCACTTTCTAAAAATCCTAGAAAAATTGTTCTATAAGCGTCTTCTAGATTTTTAATCAAAATATAACATGCTCACAATGATCCAGACCTTTTTCTCTGACGATCACCACGGTTTTAGGAAATCCTTTACCACTACAAGCGCCATATTTTCCTTCTTAAACGATGTTACCACATCTTTAGACCATGGAGAAAATCCTCAGGGTGTTTTTCTTGACTTATCCAAAGCATTCGATGTCATCGATCACGAAATTCTCCTTTCCAAATTGCATTCTTTAGGCATTCGTGGACTTCCACATCAATGGCTAACTTCTTATTTAAAAGATAGAGATCAACAGGTAGAAATATCCTATACTAAAAATAAAATACTTCAGTGTTGTCTTTCAAAGAGAAAGCCATTTACTTACGGAGTAACTCAAGGTTCAATTCTCGGCCCTATACTCTCTTTATTGTATGTGAACGACATGTCATCATACACATCAGATTGCAAAATAATTCTTTTTGCTGATGACACTAATTTACTATGTAAACACGCCAACGCTCAAAAAGTCTTGTCTAACCTTTCGACTTGGTTCCATGCAAATCGTCTCATTGTAAACACTGACAAAACAGTGTCTATGTCATTTCACAATAGTATCACAAAATCTTTACCCCAGGTTTCTCTTTCTTTAAACGGAACACAATTAAAAACTGTTACAAATACAAAATTCTTAGGTCTCCATATTCAAGACAACCTCAAATGGAATTGTCACATTGACAATCTTAATTCCCAATTAAGCAAATTGTGTTACGCATTCCGAATCTTAGTTAACGCAGTTAGTCCACGTATTTCCCGTTGCGTATATTTTGCAAACGTTTACTCCCATTTACGTTACGGCATTACCTTCTGGGGTAATTCCGGTCAGAGTATTCAAACTTTCAGAATTCAGAAGAGGATAGTTCGGATAATTTGTAAATCTCACCCCCGAAACTCTTGTAAACCTTTATTCAAGGAATTAAATATCTTAACACTTCCCTGCATTTATATTTATGAAACGGTCGTGTTTGTTAAGACCGAATTACTGAAGTGCCACCCTTGCTTCATGCGAAACAGTCTCGTTCACGAACACAATACTCGTAATAGGAATAATATTCATCGCCCTAGACTGTCAACTACTCTTTGCCAAAAAGACCGTATCATTCAGGAATCGTTCTAAGAATTTAAAAGGTATTTTGAAATTGAATCTCTTCAAATCCGCGGTTAAAAACTAACTCCTGTACCAGTGCTTCTACAATGTAAAAGAATTTATTGATTTTAATAAAAGTTAAATCCGTCTTGTACTTTATCACCCCATTGTTGTAGTACTTTTTAAATAACTTATATCAATTAAAAAAAACATTTTCTTGCATGATTGTGTTGTCTTATGACTCATATTAATTTAGTTTTATGTGTACTCAATTTTGACACGGCTGTGTACATAAATTGTGTAGCCCCATCCTGGCCCGGGTTTTTCTCCGTATTTCCTTCAGGTAGAGGCGAATTTCTTATACAGGTTCTCCAGACTTTGTCTAGGGGCGTGTTTATTGTAACAATAGATCGTGAATTTAGTGTTATTTCAATTCTTATGATTTTTAAACACTATATATAGTGTGATCTATAGTTCGATAATAATTTGTACATGTAATTTTTTTGCGTTAAATTACAAACATATTGACATTCTATTAGTATTATAACTCGTAACTAATTTTTCATCTTATCTAGGAATTTTTGCTGAAATTTTTGAATCCGCCTGTGCCTTAGGGCCCTTGATCGGAATTGATGGGATGGTCCCTTGCTCGCTTCCGGAGAGTAAATTAGTTTATTGTCCTCCACGTGGTCATACGCAGTTTGTACTGTTTTTTTACTATAAATTTATTATTATTATAACAGGGTGAAATGGGGGTCGGCATGTTTTATGTAAATTTAAATTTTTTCAATTTATTGTCAAAAAACAGTACAAACTGCGTATGACCACGTGGAGGAAAAAAACTAATTTACTCTCCGGAAGCAAGCAAGGGACCATCCCATCAATTCCGATCAAGTGCCCTAAGGCAGAGGCGGATTCAAAAATTTCAGCAAAAGTTCCTAGATAAGATAAAAAGTTGACTGCGAGTTATAATACTAATAGAATGTCAATATGTTTGTAATTTTAAGCAAAAAATTACATGTACAAGTTATTATCGAACTATATATTATTGTGAGTATAGTGTTTAAAAATCATAAGAGTTGAAAAACACTAAATTCACGATTTATTGTTACAATAAACAATAAACAATGTATGTATCCCACCATAGCTCTAGAGTATCTGGAGCAATTGCAACCAAACGTAATGCACAGATAACTGACTATATGAAAACAAGCCCTTTGGGGGTAATACTTACTTTGCACCCCTAGGGAGGGGAGAGAAGGGGATATGTGTAAAAATAATGAAAAAATCCGATATTAGATTCGAAACCATACTATTCGGTGCCGTTGAGATGGATAAGAGCGTCCCAGGTGCGTCGTAAGTTGACAATCAGTTCACATTGCAGATAATATACCCCTAGCATTCCTTGGGGTAGGGGTGGGAATAAGGGACAGGTAAACATAATAAAAATTACCTATATTAGTGTTAAATAAATAATTTTTGGGACCGCAGAAGTGAAGTGACACCCTCATTGTTAGATAAGTACTTGATCACCCCCTTTAAGGAATAAACACCCTTTGTATTGGGGGTGAGGAGTGGAATGTAAAAATAATCGAAAGTGACAGATATTGGTGTTGAGATCGTAGTTTTCGGTTCGCTGGAATTAGTAGTGATTTTCTCGAAGTTCACAATCAGCCCGTATGCACTCCAGCATCCCTAGGGAAGTGGATGCCATTGATAAATAATCGAACATGACATACCAGTGTCGAGTCCATAAATTTCGGCGTCCGTGAGGTGACATTGAAATCCCGATATCGTGTTAACTCATGTCTCATGAAACAAACACCACTAGCACCCTTGGGTGGGTGGAAATGGGTTTATGGATAAAAATAATTGAAAACTAATTTTGAAATATAAATATATGAAAATTGCTTCGTATGTATAGTACTAGAGGAGATTTTTAAACTACCAATGCCGTTAAGTTTAAGTGGAGTGGAAAGGTCGAGACGTAAAAATAACTTATTAGGGTTGAGTCCATGGTTGTGTATTTTGAGATGAATAATTGTATTTCTAATGACATTATGTTCCTACATCGTGTGTATTATGCACGACACCTCTAAAGATGAGGGTTAAGAAGATCGTGAAATGAAAAATTATCGAAAATGTAAGGTAAGAGAGGATTTTACGAAAATTATCCCCTGAGAGGGTGAAATAGGAAATTGGTGTTTTCTAAAAACTTTTTCTCAATTACATCAGTGAAAATGAAGGATTGAAACACACCAATACTATCAAACTTCCGCCATTAATGTATAACATTCTCACTGGATATTAATGTGAGAAAGAATAAAGTTACAGACATATTAAAAAGTTCACACGAGCAAAAAAGCGGGTAATCAGCTAGTATGTTATAGAGATCCATGCTCGCACACACGGCTGGTTTCACACTTGATTCCTTTAGGGGCAATCAAGGGGAAGGGGGTCGCCACAGTTGGATCACACTCCATCCATCATGTGATCACGGCATTTTTCTAAAGGTGACAGTATAAATTTTATTCCTTAAAAACGTGCCTGGTCGTTTTTTGCAATGTTTTCGAAAAATGCTGATAAATCGTTATATTTTGCATGCAGAAGTTTGAAATTTTTAAATGTTGTCACAAATATAATAGTTATAATTCGCTGAACAAGAATTATTTTTGACACTTTTAGTTTACTGTATAAAAATTTGTAAATTTGACGTATCGGGAACAGCTGTGAAAATTTCGCGTTTTTTTAAACATTTCTATTTTAAAAGTATTATTCATTCATTGAACTTTACGTATATTAAAAGTATTATTCATTCATTCTTTACGTATATGCACAAGAACATGAAAAAATTTATGGTGTTAATTACTTTTTTCTATGATTTTTTTGTGCCTTCTACAGCAGTTCAAAGTGATATATATATATATAAAGTTCAAAGTCTATAATAAAAAATCCGGTAGTAGCCTCGGGTCGACACTGGTCTCAGTGCGAATAGACATCAGGTATCCCGTACATATTTCGTCTGCGCGCACATTGTTAATGTTTCATTTGCGCTCTTTCATCTTTTTTAACTTTTACATTGCACTTTTATGTCCAGGAAAAAATATACAATCGGTTTTATTCAATTTATGGACTATATTTCGAAAATCATAACACAGTTCTCCGTACGCCGTTTTGTCACGATATGGGCAAGGTTTTGTGAGAAGAAGTACATCATGATAATTTCCTTTTTAGACCGATTTCAACTTTTTTTGGTGAGTGGAGCGGTTTTCATGCAATATGTTCTCCGTTCAGGGGTAGTTTTCAAAATCACAATTTATCCATCATGAGGGAGGAAGAACGGTATTGAAGCAGTTTGAATATAGCTTTGCTATACTGAAAACAGAGGCAGCAGAGTCCGGTGGAGAAAAATAGACTTCATATATTCGCATTGAATATCGAAAAAGATGTTTTCATATAGATTTCGCGAAAACCTGATGTTTTGCGACAAAATGGAAAAACCGCGGACGTGCATCTTAGGGATAATTTTTTGGGGGTGCGGGTTTCCGAAAAATTTGGGGGAGAGTAAATAATGGTGAACAATACTACATTCTACACCTAATTACAAAGTTTCAAAACTTTACAAATTATTTCCCCTAATTTTGCTAATTTCAGTGTACTGCGTACTTTTGTTCTCTTGCATGTGGCGCGGCGTCGGTCTCAGTCACAGAATACGTACATTGCTCGTCACATTACACTATTGTCACAGTCGAAAGAATAGGTCACTTTCACGGATTCTTCCCATTCTGGTTAAAGATTAGGGAATTCGGAAACAGTAACTATTCCGTTCTATGAATTTACACTGGTATATTGAAATTGTGAAATAGAATTACCCGAAATTAGTAAATTAAAATTTAATAAAAACTAAAAAAATAGAATTTTGTGACAATTTAAATGCAAATAAAATTAGAAAATACATGGTGAGATATTAACTCCTACAGAATTAAAGTACCGGTTTTCAATTAAAAGGAAATTATTAAGAATTTTTTTTATGCAAGTACAATTTGCTGTGAAAGTAAGAAAAAATTCCACATATTATTTCCATTTTAAACAATTGAAAGTTTGTTTTTCCTCAGAATGAGCTTTGTATTAAACAAATTTACTTATAGGTATTAGTTTGTTTTGAGAAAGTATTACTATTCATATTCTTAAAGAAATGTTAAAATAAGTATTAAATAGAAATGTGCAGGACTTTAGTGTGAGGAATCAATCCGCAGATGACAACAAGCATGGCAAAAGTGGAATTCACAGAAAACAATACAGCATAGATCTGAAATAATTGAGGTTTGGAAGGAAACTGCTAAAGAAATGTGAAATGTAAAAAAATAATAAAAGCAGAAAAAGAACATCATTTCCAAAAGAAGAACACAAGAAATGTTTACTAGACGTTCAAACAAATTTTAAATAAATACTCCCCTCTAACCCAATAAATAAATCCAATCCTGTGCTTTAGAGATCGAAACGAGAAAACTGCATATAACAATAAGGAAAATTGCGAGATTTTGGCTAATTACTTTGAAAAGTTGCTAAACAGTGAATGCCCTACATCAGGACATAAATTTACTCAAATCTCTAACTAACATCCAGACTCTCTTCCTCCAAATACAGAATAGTTTAAGGAAATAAATATATATTAAGGAAATTAAGGAATTAAATATCTTAAAAATAATAAGATAGCTGGGGAAGATTCAATAATAGTCGAACATTGGAAATTAGCAAATGACAAATTATTCAGAATATTTGGACATCAGAGAAGATTCCTCCAGATTGGACTACTGCACTGATTCATCTTTTACATAAGAAGAGGGATAAAATTAATGTAAATTACTACTGAGGTGTTTCACTTCTACCAGTTACATACAAAATACTGTCTAAAGCAATATTAACTCGAGCAGAGCAACAGGTTGATCCACAAATTGGTGAATACCAAGCAGGTTTCAGAAATAGTAGATCATGCGAGGAACAAATCCTTAACTTGAAACTGATAGTAAAATATCTAAAATTAAGAGCAAAAAGTTTTGTTATTACTTTTGTGGACTTCAAAAAAGCATATGATTTAGTAGATATGGCTGCACTATTAAAATTTCTTGCAGAAATATTGTTAGACAACAAAACAACTGTATTAATTAAATAAACACTAACAAACACCCGTTCTCAATTCAAAATTAGAGAAGAAATATCCCTTTAATTATAACAGGGGTTCGACAAGGCAGTGCTCTCTCACCTCTTCTCTCCAACTGAGTGTTGGTAAAAGCAACTAGAGAAGGGATAATGTCATTAGAAAAGAACAGTTGTACCGGAATTAGACTGGGATATAAAAAGGACAATCTGAGGGTGAATTAGAAAGTTTTTTACCCTATTTTTATTAGCCAAAATAAGGTACATACAGGTAATTACAAATATACACACTATTCACATGCCTTACACTATTTTTCCACATAGTCCCCACACCGGTTCAGATATTTGTCCCATTGCAGCACTAAATTTGAGATGCCTCTGAGGTAGAATTCATTTGACTGATTATGGAACCACTATACTGTGACTGTGTTTAATTATTTTGGAAAGTTGAGAATGGATAATACCTGGTTTAAAGAGACTGAGAAAGACATGGAAGAACTTCATATTATTATAGAGGATATACAATTGGGAATAACCTTTTGGACAAAAATGCAAAGGGGTAAAGGTTTCCAGGAAAAGTCTAAGAAAAAGACAGGTGCAAGATGGACAGAGGAAAGAAAAGATAGGCAAAGAGAAAGAATGAGGGAGTGGTGGAAAGATAAGACGAAAGGAAAACCCAGTCCATAGTGGCTCATATGAATAGTCGTAGTAATAATATGGTTTGATCCACGAAGAGTCATTGTACATTCCGTGTAAACTCATATTATAGGCATAAAATATCAGTAAGGTTTGAATACATTTCAAATAACAAAATGAAATAGTTTTTGTCAAGATTGATTTTTATGAATGTTTGTCCACCTTCCCTTTTACATGAAAAAAAAAATATTTTTTTTCAAATTTTCTACTACTGGTAGTGATAGTAAATATTTCTTCCCTTATTCATTTATTAGAATATAAAGTTTTTTATTATGGTAACCTTGTCTTTATTATTATTATTATTGTTGTTGTTATTATTAATAATAATAATAATAATAATAATCTGTTTGTAGCAGAAAATCTTAAAGAAATCAATTGTCATTTCAAGAAATTCAAGTGATATTCCATTGTAATAATTCATTTTTGTAATATGTTTTCATTGACGACACCAAGTAATCAATCAGTGACGTGAAGCTGGAACAGCGAACAAATACTAAGAGACTCACTGCTACAGCCACAGCCTGCAAATGATTCACAGAGACTGGAATGGTAATGTATCACTGTTTCAACTCTGTTGTTGGAACAGTGCCAAATTTTTCCTGGACCGGTTCACCTCTAAAGTAATTGAATGAATTGAAGGAAATAGATAGCAGTTATCAAAGAGAGAGGTGTTTTTATGAATGAATAAGCAAATAATTGGGTGTAAAAATTAAATGAGACAGCTGAACCAATTACTTCAACATATATATTTACATCACTAAAAACTTTATTTCATCTTGGATAGTAAGAATATCTCAGAAAGAAAGTTAATTCAAGCACTTTTAAGTTGACAGTGAACTCAAATCCCTCAGGAAAAAGCATTAACTAAGCAAATTAACTATATCATTTATTAACCGCCTCTTTGATCAATAGAGTCATTCTGCTATTAATAAAATATGCTCTTTCAAGAACATCAATCGCACTATCTCTTATGTCAATGGCTGACACCTCATTCATCGTACCTACTACAGATAGTACTTCTGAAGCCCCCAGCAATCCTTTATGAGACGCTATCTGCAGGTTGTCCGTTAACGCAATTAGGTCAGTATGGTGTTTTCTGAGTTTATCAGCTTCTTCCAGGAATATTTCTGCATTTCTGACCACAATGCCCCGCTGTGAAGAATCTAATGCTGAAGCATTACTGGCGAAACACGCAGCAGCTTTTGTTAGAGTATGAGTATACAGCGAAGCAAGTTTTACGAAATTGTTTTCTAACTCTTCCCGAGCTTCAGGTGTTTTCTTTCTTATATCACGCGATAGTCTTCGACCTGCAGGACGCTCTGAAGATTCAATCGACCCCATGATGCTTTTTTTGAAAATAAATGAGTGATTTTGACAGAGAATGAAGTTCCAGATGGCCTTGTTCGAAAAGAACATCGGTCGTCAACCACTTCCGCGGGCCGTTTTGGTGATCTGGAGAAAAAATTGGACATTACTTTCAATTTTTTTATCTTCTGGTGAATAAACTAGTTCGCTAATGGCATAAATATTAGTATGTTAGTTTTCGATTCATATTTAAGAAAAATGAGACTGACTAAATTTTAAAAAAATTACTGTTGTAATTTATATCCAATAAGGAGTTGAACAAGATCCATAACTTGGACAAAATACATACAATAACCTCTGAAGAAAAGTCTTCTGACGAAATTTCACAAGATCTTTGGGTTTGTCAGGACTATTTCATATCAGGAATAAATAAATTATGATTATCTATTTCAATTTGTCGATATTGCGGAGTTGCAAATGGGTTATTAGTTTTACGCTTTCCATTCTAATTCGGAGCCGTCCATAAATTATGAAACGCTCCCTGGGGGAGGGGTTGTGATATAGTTACATTGTGTTACGGTGGAGTAGGCGTGTTAATTTTGCTGTTAAGTTAAGATTTATAGGATATGTTTTATAGGGCATTTTTGAACCTTTAAGTTAATTACTGTAATCCATGTACTGAACTGCTCACTCAGAGCACAGAGCAATGTGGGACGAACAGCGAAGACGTATCAAAATTCGTTCCATTTTTCCGAAAAGCAACAAAAACTTTTCCCATTTGATATGTGGGGGGAATTAGGGTAGGCATTACGTAATTATTGATCGAGGGTAAGAGGTTTCGTTATAGGTGCGTTATGGGGAGGGTGTACTTCTGATATGTTCGCAATGCAGATAAAAAACAGATTTTGCTGGTCTATCAGTATTACTTGTATTCGTTACGTATATCAATCGGAGAATATTTGCTGCTCTTCACACCTCTGGAAATCAACGTATATACTAGCTACAAAGAGATGGTTTTGGATAGCAAAATTTACAAGAAGTTGACCGTTATTATTTGTTTTTGTGTATAGTAAATTTACCAATCACTTCAAAGCAATTTTCTGCGCTGTTGAGCACAGAGATTGCCTAGGATCATGTTTAGGAACGTTCTCAACTGCTTTTTGGAGTTCTTCATAGAGCATTTCCGTCATCTACACATACTTCTGTTGGTGCGTGTACACAGATGACACTAATATTTTGGAATTTTCCTTTAATCCTTATTATACTTAGTCTATCATTATACGGTTCAAAGCCTAAAATTGATTTATCTAACTCTTTAATCACTAGGAATCCAGTTCCATATAGTCCTTGTTCTGCGTTGCAACGATAGTAGATTGAATATTTCTATTTCTTCATTTTACCGCATCCTTTCCAACGGTTTTCTAGGAGCGCAGTAATCTGTATCTTGGTTTTGTCAAGTTCTTCAGCTACTGTTTGCATTTGATCAACTTGCAACATTGTCAATACATTCCTAGTTCCCATTCATAGGATATCTTTTCATTTCCATTTAACATGCCTAAGTCGTCATAAATTTGGTCCGGAATTCCTTAATAATTTTTAGCAGAGTATTTTTAGAGTAATAGGGAGCTGGCCTAGAACAAACCCCCGCTAGCCTTGGAGGACCTAGGTTTGGTTTTCTGTCGGGGTACTCCTTCCCTTAGCCTTTGGGGATCCCTCCCCCTCCTACAAGGCAGGTAGGAAACAGGATGGGTGTAGGGTCAACACAGGCCGTTGTAGAACATGCTTCATCTGGTACCTCCGCCAGGGTTTGTCCGGCTTGGGAGGTCCTACCTGTAGCTATGCTACCGCCGGCGTAGCCCCTGCCACAAACCCTCTCCGCCCGCACGGACAGCGCTACGTTTAGGGCGGTGTCCTCAGGCGGCTGACTCTCTGTACTACAAAAACCGAATCATGTCTCTTCTCCCTAAAGAATAGAATGGTTCAAATTTCTAAATGACTCTAAGTGTAATGTGTTATGGCATACCCCTAACGCATAATCCCCATCCTAGCATCTAGGTGTGATTTTGGACCGCACACTCTCCTATAATAAAATCTAACTTGTCAGCAAAATTAAGGGCACGCAATAACATACTCCATAAATTGACGGGCTCAAGGGGCGCATCTCAGAATGGTTTTTTTCAACTGCAGAATACTGCTTATCAACGTGACTCAACTGCCATGTCCGTAAAGTCGATAGTTTCCTGAATCAGAGAGAGATTTCAGGTTACATAAAATCCACACCCACCGAATGGCTACCGGTGTTGGCTCATTTAGAACTCCCTGAACTTCGTAGAAAAAAGAACTTGTTTAATTAATATAAGATGATACAAGAAAATACAGACCTTCCCATCAGAGAATTATGAAAAATTAATACAACAAAAACAAGATTTTGAAGAACATTTGGAATTTATAACGCAGTTAGGCCAAATACGCGATATTATCAACAAAGAATAAAAGAAGGAATAAGATATAGTAGAAGCAACATAAATAGTAGATCTGCGCCTGCCTCCTCGGGGCGGGGACGGAAACGTGTATTACACGGCTAAATGGCGCAGCCCAAAGGCAAAAATACATGTTGAACAGAAAAGAGTCAGAGAAAACCTTGGAATGACAATCTTACAATCAAGGTAGCCGAAAGGGCTAAAAAGTAAAAGAAAAAAGACCTTCCCATCCACCAGGATACATTAGTTTTTAAAATACTCAAATCAAGGAACCCTGCAGTTAAAACAGCACACAACTAATAGAACAAAACTTTAGTAGCGGAATCGAATAGATCACACAATGGCAAACTAAATTTGACCCAGTGACACACTCTGCTTAATCCTCAAAAGCTACCCCACGGATTTAATCTCCCTCACGGAATCTGGGTCCGTCAAACGGGCCAAGATAGATGTGGAGCTATGCTCCACAATTGGAGGTTGTTGCAGGAGCGCGGATATAATTGTGGTGCCGTTCCCCAAACTGTGCGGTATATAACACATGAATGTCTACGAAAAGCGTTCCCTGGCACCAAAGACCACCTCTTGGTAGCGTCAGTGAGTGCTGCTCAATGGTTAAATTTGCTCGACCTAATGCTGTGATTTGTTTCCAGCCAAGTTTTCCATTTTTATGATCCTTTCTTTCTATGTATTTAATATATGACCTTGTAATATTTATTTTGCTAAAATGTAATTTTGATGAAAATATCAAGTGTATTACTGAGGCTATAAGCTAAATAAATAAATTCACCCACGCGCTCGCAAGCAAAATATCGAAAAGCGATTAAATAATTTTTTTTTAAATTCTATTTATTTTTCTACCTCCGAGAAACCCTTAAGGATTTGGCTCCTGGAGCGGCCGTTCCCTTCCAACACGTTCAATACATCTGTGAGACTGCAAAAATGTTTAATACTTCACATCCTCCACATTAAATAAACTTGGAGCAAAATCTCAGTGAACGCAATGTCCATTGCACTTTACAATAATATTGACATAAATGAGAGCTGCATGTTTGAATGAAATTTTCCATAATAAATGATTTAAGTGGTGTTATGTAGCAGGATGTAAATCAGTTCAAGTACAATAATATGTAAAAGGTGTTTATTGTATATCAAACAGACTTCAAGATAGGTTGTAATGAAAAAGATATAATTATTTATATTCATACCTTATTCTTTTGAATAAGAAGGAACTGTTTCCTGTCAATTACTCACATTTAATTATTTAAAAATAATTTATTTCTCGTAGGGTTTGTTGTGCTGATAGTTTCAATGATATTAATTTTATTTACATTGTCCGTTCTACTATTTAAGTGTCCATTATGATCGTCGTCCGTTGTAAGAGATTATTCTGCACTCTAAAGAGAAGGAACTATAAATTGCTGGGATAATGAAAATAGTGGAGTAAAGGAAAAACTGATGAAGAGAGCAGTTTGATGCAATCGTTTTTGTAGGGACCGATAAGAACATGAGACATTCAATTTACTTAATGTATTCAAGTTCATTAATTGTTTTTCTTCAGTTAAGTTATTATTTGATTGGAGAATAATTATTTGATTGGAGGTGTAGAACATAATATTGAATAGACGTGGCTGTGGGTAAAATATTTAATAAAAAGTACACATAAACAGATCAATGGAAATATATTCTTATTAATATAGTTGCAAATGTTTCCGTTGTCTGGAAATGGATGAGATTTTTCTTGCTCGAGTGTTATTTTCGAAACAAGCAATGTTATTCACCAGAGTATTGAAACATGCGCTTACTTCAAAGTGGCCGCTTCCTTGACGTGGCGCGCCATTTGATTACCGACCTCTGTCGCTTCGTTCATAATGTTTTTCGCTGCCTGCTTCACTGCTTGGGAATTAGCATCTCCATCTTTTCCTACAGCGGCCATCACCCGTCGAGATTCTGAGAGTGTTGAATCAATGGCTCCTTGAAGGGTCTTGGAGCATGCAGTAGAGTCATCAAATTTTCCACGTAATGTTTGCGCTTGCTTATGAAAAACTTTAGAAGCTTGTCCAACAACACGTTTTGAGTCGGGATTGGGGAGACCAGGCGCTTTGGCGTCGAATATCTTCGCAGATTGATCGAGTTTATCTGCAAATTTTGTCATGATTTTCAAGAGGTTAAGTCGTATCTTCTCCTGCATTTCCGGTAATTGTTTTTGCATATCTTGCATAATAGTAATGACATCCTCTTTTCCTTTAGAAAGCGTCTTTTCAACAGAGCCAATGCTTCCAATATTTGCTCCCATTTTAACCTCAGTTTCTAAAATATGCAAAGAAGGTACTATGGGTGAGGGAATTATCTGAGTAGGCTAGATTGTTCAGAACTGAAGGAAGCGGCCAGGAGGCTCTGGAAAATTTGAATCTAGTTCGCGACCTACTTGATCACACTAGAGATTATCGTGTGCACGAAAATCAGTAGTATGATCAAGTACGTCTTTGTCCAGTTCTCAAAACAATATTAATGAAATATTATAAAACTTCTTTTTAAAAATATTGTTGCTTCGGTTGCTTACGAGGAATATTTCCGAATATGTAAGTAAGCAGTGCCATATTTTAAAAGATTTGCTCAAGATTATTATAACGAAAATATATAAATACACCCAGTAATTAGATACAGCTCTTGACAAAAACTCACGTTTAACAAAATATTTATGTAATAAATCTAAAATTAATTTCTCCTTTGTATTTTACGCAAGATTTTATAATGTATTTTACGCAAGAGTAACCCGGGAAATTAAGAAAAAACACATTATGTGACATTACAACTTAAGTTTTTGCCATTGAATGAATTCACGGACTGAATGGGAAATCTTATAGAGATTCACACAAATGCTTAGTACACTTTACGTTTCATATAGATATCTTACAACTCTTAAGTAGAATTAATGCTGAGTATAAATTTAGTTGCTGAGTACAAAAATTTATTATAATAAATACCCGCTAATGTCAATTTTTAGAATAATTTGTTACACGTGAGATGTATAACGCATAATGTTTTCGTTCTAATGTAATATGGAATAACATAGCTTCAAATTTATTAAACTTTTTATTGTGAATCGGCTAAGATATGGTTCAATTACATTATTATCCCTTATTTCTTTATTCAGTACTTATTTAGTTGTGGTTTCGTTATTATGGTGTTTAATGTGCAATTTTGATTTGTTAGTGGTCTGTGTTTGTGTGTTTTAAGTTCGGGGAAAATAAATTAACTCTTTGAGATGGAGACTCCAAATGAAAGAGATAGAAATCTTATTTGTAACATAGAAGTGCTTCTTCAATCAAAGTGCTTAAATACCAAGAAGAAGGAAGTACATAACGTTTCTGAGAAATGTCATCGCAATAACTTGAATTATTGAAATTGCGATCAGGTATCGATTTCACTGATAACGCAATATGTTCTCTTCATCGTAGCAACTTTTGTCGTATTATGAGCATAATCAAAAATCTTATTGTGAACAGACTGACGGGGTAACCTGTCTAACAACGAGCAGAGAACCCCGTAACGGGCCTCGACGGACTCGCTGTAGAGAGGGTTACCTTTCTGAAAGCGAGGGGTAAAGTTTGAATCCCATTGGATTGTCGTTCACTTCCGATCGGTTCACTTCCGATCGGTGAGCAGGATCGCTGCTCGGCTACTGTTAGTGCATATAGCAGTAGGGATATGACAGCTAGACGTATCCCCGTCTACCAGTGCGCATACTTGTAGGTCACCCGTAACCCAAAATCCAGCCCAGCTCGGGCGGGCAGGGTGGCCGACTGAGTCGGCAGTCTCCGATACGGGACATACCTGGTGGGTGCTCTCGGAATCACACTCTGGTCTCGAGATGTCACTGTAGACGCACAGGAATGTCCCAAATAATATTAAAAGTGTACGTCCACATTACAACGGTGCGATCTTTATATAACTAGTAGTGCGACCACAGTCTGGTAAGTAGTTCCATTCTAGTGAACTAAGGGGTCGGACACGTGTTAAACACGAAACATTATAATGAACAAGAAGATGGTGAGCAGGAGTATCGTGCGAAACCACCCCCACTCATAAGACCCACCCCTCGGGTGCCGTACTCAATCCTGACACCTAACGGGCAACGGTTCGGTTCGAGGGAGGAAGGGGGGAGATGTTTCACAAGGGGCATCGGCCGTTACTCGTGGGGAAACCCAGGCTGACGGGGAAACCTGTCTAACAACGAGCAGAGAACCCCACAAGGGGCCTCGACGGACCCGCCGTAGAGAGAGCAACCTTTCTGAAAGCGGGGGGTGCACTGTGTTTCACCACCTTGAGTGTACTACTACCGGGGCACGTACCCCGCCCAGATCCTAGATATCCTGGGTAAATGGAACGGATGTCCCGGACAGGTGGAAGAGGCAAACTGGTTCCGCTTCGAACCGTTACCCATCGAACGCTCGGTAATCCAGTAAGGCTTCTGGATTCCATAACATGGGGAGAGGGCTTGCCCTCGAGCACAGCTAGGTGTCTGAAGGGTAGCTCCTTAATTGGGACTACCTGGATTAAGCAAGCAGCCGTTCGGTGGTCCACTGGACGAACGGACGAGCCCCACCACCCCGGTACCTAATCTCGTCTCTACAGAGTAACAGATCGGATACTGGGGATTTCTCGAAGTGGTAGAGAATAAGTCATGGTCCTTGGGTGGTCATGGTCTTAGTCTCGGGTGTCACTCAGCACCTTAAACCGAGTAGGCAGGGCTGGGGCATTGAGCCCTCA
Organism: Laupala kohalensis; assembly: GCA_002313205.1. Classification (NCBI taxonomy): domain Eukaryota; kingdom Metazoa; phylum Arthropoda; class Insecta; order Orthoptera; family Trigonidiidae; genus Laupala; species Laupala kohalensis. Next base: position 278,386 of record NNCF01127256.1, on the reverse strand, counting down.
GGTTATGGGCAACCTGACACCTCTTAATTGGGTTGGTCTCTACCAGGTGGTGGTTTCCCCACCCGTGGCACGGGAAGGAAGATCCAAATTCCATTAAGTTGGCGTTCATTTCCGCTCGGTGAGCAGTATCGCTGCTCGGCTACTGCCAGGACACATAGCAGTAGGGATACGACAGCTAAACGTGTCTCCGTCTACCAGTGCGCATACTTGAAGGTCACCTGTAGCCCAACCCCTCAGCCCAGCTCGAGCGGGTAGAGTGGCCGACTGAGTCGGGACAAACTTGGTGGGTACTCTCGGGCTCATAATCTAGTCCCGAAATGTCACTGAAGACGCACAGGAATGTCCCAACAAATATAAAAGTGTACGTCCACATTAAAAGGTGCGATCTCATATAAAGAGTAGTGCGACCACAGTCTGGTAAATAGTTCATTTTATCGAAATAAGGGGCCGGACTCGTGTTAACCACGAAAATTATCATGAACAAGATGGTGAACAGGATTGCTGCTCGGCTACTGTTAACGCATATAGCAGTAAGGAGGCGATAGCAAGACGTGTTCCCGTCTACCAGTGCGTTTACTGGTAGGTCACTTGTAGCCCGACCTGTGCGGGCAAGGGGACCGCTGAGTCGGCAGCCTCCGACATGGGACAGACTAAGAGAGTGCTCTCGGGCTCATGTATCGGTCCCGAGATGTCACTGTAGACCTCAACTAGCATGTCCCGAAAAGAAGTAAGAAATACAAACAAAAGTAAAGATACGATTTCCATGTACGCTGTGCAACCATAGTATGTGTAAGTAGTTCGTCAATGAACGGGAATTGCCCGAATTTGTGTGTGTTTTTTTTTTCAAATTACCATAGTATGAGTGAAGGTTAGTAATGTAGATTTTTGGCAAAAAGATGTAACAAGTTAGAATGAAAGTACATTTTTGAGCGTGGTGCAGCTAATAATAAAAAGGAAATTAAAAATTGATCTCATGTTGATAATAAATATGTAAACTAAATATGATACATTTAATATCACAATGTATAAAATAATAAGTCCAGAATGTAGGATCCTTTCTTCCAAGTTCAAAATCATCCTGTACGCACACATATTTCTTATAATATATATTATTGAAACGAAGATGAAACAATTCGTAGATAAAATTTGCAATAATTTTCGGAATAATATCACATTTTCTTCACTGAATTAAGAATTCAAGATCGACAAAGATGGTCTTATACTTAACTGCTTGCTTAATCGATGTGTTCAGGTTGCAGTCAGCTGAGGCTCCAAAGAACGTAATAAAATATACGGAAAGGTGGGGTTGCAGTAAATAATTAGTATTTTTGTGCAATTGATGATATTCATCATTTTTCTTAAGAAGCATTTTTATCCGTAACAAAATCTAAAATAAAATATAGTGATTTAACAAATGAAACAGCTTAATATTATCTTTCATAATATATTTTACACTACAAAGAGACCTCATCGGGTCAATACTCAAGAAAACACATCGTTATTTTAGATTTTTTCCATTGTAGTATTTGTAATAATAATAATAATAATAAATAATAATAAATTTATTGTCAAAAAACAGTACAGACTGCGTATGACCACGTGGAGGACAATAAACTAATGAGAAATGTAACGTGCTTTTGAAGCTTATCTACATATTTATTATCAACATGAGATCAATTTTTAATTTCCTTTTTATTATTAGCTGCACCACGCTCAAAAATGTACTTTCATTCTAACTTGTTACATCTTTTTGCCAAAAATCTACATTACTAACCTTCACTCATACTATGGTAATTTGAAAAAAAAAACACAGACACAAATTCGGGCAATCGCTAAAGTAACTTTTACAACCAGCGTAAGAGCATTTTACACGTGAACTAATCGTTCAACACAATTTGCTCGACGAAAAGGTAATTTAATACTTAACGTCTTCACACGAAGTCTCCGAGATTTGTGTACTTCACTACGTCCAAGCATCTGTGAAACAAAATCATGCTCACTAAATGGGAACCTCTCCATTCTATATTGTAATGACGGAACGTTGCAATTTCATTATGTACGGTTGGCTACATTCGATACCAGCGCCGAGTGGTAGTTACAAGAACACACCTGGCGATTAACAAAGAAGTATTGACACTGAACCCGACAGACAATCCCCATCTGTGTTGAATCCCTCTCTTAAATTCTATTCCTCTTGGCAGAAATCACTCTTAACAGTGTATTGTCTTAAATAATCTTACGTTGACACCGCCGATTTTAGGAAAAAATGGTTTCCAAAATGTAAGTAATGATAATATACCTCAAACTATCATAAACGTTGTATCGTAAGGTATTAAGTTTAGTTTAACCATATATTTTTATAATATTGCTTTAGGTCTCTTCCGGACTAGCTTTGACAGATAATACGGTGTTATCTTTCTCAGGCCACGGCTTGTAGTAAAGAAACCTATGGCTCAGTATATAAAAATACCAAAAAAACAACTGATTCGTGGGAGAAAACTTTGCAGTTGTCGTAAAAAGTCACTTGATGAAACAGAAGATGATCTACATTTTACTGATGAATTACATGATACTCATAATACTGTAAACTCAGAAATATAAAGTATGGCTGCAAAAGCCAAACTAAATGATTTAGCATAGATATCACTTCTGTATACTTCACAAAGTATAGATATCACTTCTGTAAAATTAAAAATCTCACATTAAAATAATCCATCTCATACTGAAAAAACGTTAGGTCACAAAAAAGTTCAGGTAGGCAATTGTTCAAAATTTTAAAAACATATGTTCTAGATAATGGTAATCATTCAGACAGCAGTTCAGACGAAATAATAACATGAAACAGAAAACAAACAGTGAAGATCTTCACACCTTAATCAACTTAATGAAAGATAAATTTTGTAGAAATCATCTTAGTGCTAGATAAAGAATTCAGCTCCTGACAATTTCTACAAAATATTGGTCGAGACAAAGGTTGCCGAGGAGTTTAAAATGTCTGAGTACATTGTCAGAGAAGGACAGAACAAGGAATTTTTGCTATTCCTTTACGAATAAGGTAAAACAGTCTCCTGACTCAGTTGAGTTGAATTTTTTATGAAGCTGATGGATTTTCAACAATAACGCCAGGTACGAAGGACCGAATTAGTATTATTTTTATTTTATTTTATGTCTTATGGTGAGGTTTAGGGCACGATGCCTGCTCTTCCACCTAACTTGCAAAGGGAAATTGGGAAGGAGACATGTTGGATTAAGAAGAAGAATCAATACAAACGTAAACGTTTACTCTTAAATAATCTTGGTGAACTGTTCACACACACACA
>NNCF01127256.1:241420-273007 GCA_002313205.1 Laupala kohalensis | reverse complement strand
CAACAATGAAGTAAAGCGTTATCAGTTGGGAAGATACGTCAGTAGCAACGAAGCTGTTTGGCGAATCTTCGAATTTTCAATTCATGAACGTTATCCTACTGTGGTTCACCTTAGCATTCATTTAGAAAACTGTCAACGAATATACTTCTCAACTGATAGTGCCGCAAGAGTGATTGATCAGCCGCCAAACACAACTTTAACAGCATTTTTCCAACTATGCCAGCAGGATACTTTTGCAAGAACACTATTGTATTCAGAATTGCCGAGATATTATACGTGGAATACATCAAGGAAAGTCTTTTGTAGAAGAAAAATGGGCAACTTTGATCCTGAGCATAATATTTATTCATGTGACGCATTGGGCCGAGTCTACACAGTCCATCCTAACAACGCCGAATGTTATTTTTTAAGAATGCTTCTACATACCATTAGAGGACCTCGCTCATTTGCAGAATTAAGAACGGTAAACGGAGAAATATGTGAGACATTCAGAGAAGCTTGCCAGAATTTAGGGTTGCTAGAAGGAGATCAACACTGGGATGACTCATTGCGAGAGGCCAGTTTGATTTCTCTTCCAGGACAAATCCGAATTTTGTTTGCCATCATAATAACCTCCTGTAATCCATCTAACCCAAAAACATTATGGGAAAAATATAAAGAATCAATGAGTGAGGATATACTGGCTAAAGTTCGAAGTGAAAATCCTACATTGGATATTACGTTTAACTCCGACATTTTTAATAAAACTTTGATTATTTTGGAGGAAAAGTGTATCACCATGGTTAACAAGACTTTAGTGGAACTCGGTCTTTTTGCACCTGTACAACATCAAGAGGGTGTATTTTATCCAGATTATATACGTGAAACTAGCTACAATGTCTTAGACTTAGAAGCATACATCGCGGATAAAAAGCCACTTCTTAATGAAGATCAGAAATTCGCGTACGAAACAATAATGGATCAAGTAGATAAACAAGAAGGAGGAATCATTTTTCTTGATGCTGCTGGTGGCACGGGAAAAACATTTTTAATTAATTTAGTTCTCGCTGAAATCAGGGTTCATGGAGAAATTGCTCTAGCCGTTGCATCTTCAGGTATTGCAGCGACATTAATGGAAGGAGGAAGAACAGCCCACTCTGCCCTTAAGTTGCCACTTAATATTTCCCGACAAGAAAATCCCACATGTCATATAAATAAAACAAGCGGCCAGGCACAAGTTCTTATAGAATGTAAATTGATAGTATGGGATGAGTGTACGATGGCTCATAAAAAATCTCTTGAGGCCCTCAACGCAACACTTAAAGATCTTAGAGGAAACTGCAGTTTAATGGGAGGAGCTCTGGTACTCCTGTGTGGAGACTTCCGTCAAACTCTGCCTGTCATTCCAAAATCGACTCCAGCCGATGAAATTTATGCCTGTTTAAAACATTCTGTTCTATGGAATCATGTCCAAGAAATTAGCCTTAAACAAAACATGCGAATCCTCTTAAGAGATGGGAATGCTCAAAATTTTGCAAATAAAGTTTTGGAGATTGGAGAAGATAGATTAGTTATTGAAGCATCTGGTATGATAAAATTGTCATCAGATTTATGTGTATCGGTGACAAAAATCCGCGATATGATACAAGCAGTCTATCCTAACGTTAATCAAAATTATAAAAATTTAGAATGGTTGCGAGAAAGAGCCATTCTTGCTCCTAAGAACGATGATGTTAATGTAATTAACAAGGAGATACTAGCCATGCTGCCAGGAGACGTGATTGAATATAAATCGGTTGATACCGTAGTGGATGCTGACGAAGCCGTCAATTATCCAACGGAATTCCTAAATTCACTTGATCCAGCTGGATTGCCACAACATCGCCTTATACTTAAAGTAGGATCTCCAATCATTTTATTGCGAAATTTAGATCCACCAAAACTCTGCAATGGGACACGATTGTGTGTGACAAAATTAATGAAAAATATAATCCAGGCAGTCATTTTAACTGGAAAAGGAAAAGGTGAAATAATTTTTATTCCACGGATACCTCTAATCCCAACTGATCTTCCCTTCAACTTTAAAAGATTACAGTTTCCAGTCCGGCTAGCTTTTTCAATTACCATTAATAAATCACAGGGACAGTCTTTAAAGTTTTGTGGTGTTGATCTAAGATCGCCATGTTTTAGACACGGGCAACTTTATGTTGCTTGCTCCAGAGTAGGTTCGCCTAAAAATTTATATATTCTTTCTCCTGGATATGAAACAAAAAATGTAGTTTATAAACAGGTGTTAAATAAAGAAGATTCTTAAATTTGTATGAAGTAGTGTATTATTGTGCTTTATAATTTGTTGTTTTTATTTATGTAGTATATTTATATTATTGTTTCTCCCTAACCCGTGCAAAGCCGGGTATTCAGCTAGTATATATATATAGACTTCTAGGTAATTTTTATAAATAATTTTAAATTATTTATTTAATAAAAAATTAAAGGTAAAATACTCATTATAGTCACCTGTTCGGATACCATTGAGATTTCTGCGTAATACTTGATTGTTATAAACAATTAATAATTAAATAAAAATGTGTCTCAGAATTTAGAAAAAAAAATTTAATTATCAAAAGGGCGGGAACTGAACTCTCGCTTCTATGGGAACGCCTTGCAATTAAAAACAACAATATGGTGTTCAAACGACATAAAATGCATTTATTATTTAATAGAGACTATTGATTTTATTTACATACACAGAAATTATCATTTAGCACTGATTAATTATACAGGAATTACAAGATCACTAGACATCATGACGCTTACTGCGCAAAGAAAGTTCACCTTCATTAAATTGAGAAATGGTACTCACCACTCTTTCTGCCACTGGGCTTAGCTGGTCATTGACCTTACGATGTTTAGGCCCACATACCACACTTGAAACTGGGCCTAATTACCTCTCGTTACAATTCATTTGGCCCTAGCAAAAATATAACACATATTACACTCTCTTACTCTTTGATGTATTTATTGATGTTTTCCTCGATGTTGACCAAGTTCACAGTGATTCTTATGTTGATGTTTAGGACATCACTTCAATGCTCGCTTCGTAACTGTACGCACTGTCGTCGACTGGCTCCACTATCGCGAATTGTTTCAGGGTTGTACTATGCTCCGCTAAACACCTTGCGTACTTCATAATCACTCGTTCATTGCAACATTTAATTCTAACTTCGTGGTCACTTGTTTATGTGCAAACAATCTGCTTTCGGGCTGAAAATAAAGTGCACCCACGGTATTTGCTGCTTTGCAAGAACGCTGCCTTGTCTCGGCTTACAATTGTACAAAAAATGTTTCAAATGCGGACAATTTAACTCAGAATTTTGCCGTTGTTTTACTCGCTGGAGACAACTTATTTCCTGGTCGATGTTCTTACTGATTACGAACTTGTTCCTAATACTGTTTTTCACTGTTTTAAATCTCAGAATGTTAATCAAACTTTGCTGCACTCATTAAACTAATTCTTCATTATCCCGAACTGGACAACCTTTCACGATTCGCACTGAATCTCGAATGTCAATGAAAGTTAACACTTGTAACATTAGACAAGTTGAAATGTGGAATTCAAATAAAAGAACTTTTGTAATATGTAAACTTATGAATTTCCACTCGCAGTTGACCGAAAATAGATGGATCAATTGACGATCACTCACTGGCCTCGTCTGCCCTCCATCTCTCTCCAATCTCACGCAATCCAACCACCCCACCAATCAACAACATAAAAAGCCAAAATCTTTTCAAAAGCTCAGTGTCCACTCTTTTTATCGGAAAATTTGGTCATGTGACCTACTCCCACTTAATATCTATATTTTGCTGCTCTCCCCACTACTATTTTGATTGGTTATTTCTGTAAAGTATTTTGTCGAAACTTCGTATTGGCAATAGACGCTTATTGCTCCGCCCCTTCTGCTCTCTGATTCGTGGCTTTTCTTTTTCGTTGTTCCTTAACTTTGCTTGTTGCCGAAATGTGTCTTTCCACCACTTTGTTGTTCGAACAATAACTTACGTCGTGGTCTTTTGCGCAGCTGTACTGGCGGTTCGTCTCTGTGATCCTTACTTTTATTGCTTTATTACTTTAGTGCTCGGCTTCTTTTGCCTATGTGCGATGCCTGTCGAAACTTGCTTTCGGGTTCCGCAGTTTTCAATGACCTGAAGTTCTATGATTCTCTTTAGAAATCTTTCCCGCGGTAGTCTGGCGCGACCCTACTTTAATTCTTTTCCGAATTTTGCGCGACCTAACACGAGCGACGTCCCCAGAGAGATCCTGCGACGCTCCTACTTCGGTCTCTCTTAAGATGCGTTTTATTGTTGTTCAGGGAAAATAATATTCCCTGATATCCGTTCCTTTAGCGGGCTGTCTTTTAGAATAAATTTTGACAAACGTTATTTTTCCGAAATGTTTCTGCATGTTCGAACTTGTATCCTCCATTTGGGTGGTACTCGGCGGCGTTTCTTTTTAGTTCTTAATAATAGTGACTTTATGGTTCTTTTGTATTCTCGAATTTCTAAAGATCTTTTGTTGATTTTCGGAAAATACTCTTTCTGCTCGCTTGCGTGTTTGAACATGCTTCTAAATTCATCCTTTGCTGGCTACTTTTTCTGAACTCTACATTTTATTAATTTTGAGAACGTGATTGAATCAAACGCTTATTTAATCTACGGTCTCTCTCTCGAAACCTGACCAAAAGAATTTAATCCCGTGAATGTGATAGATTATGATAAATTATCGTTTATATGTATATAAACAAATGTCATATTAAGTTATATGTTTTTTGATTCGCGAGGTTATGTATCAAATATATGTAAACAATTAAAAACAACCTCTATGTAAATGGAATAATGTAAAGTGAATAATGGACATAACTTTTGTTTATACACTTCAAAATGATTTTTCGCCAAAATTCACCAAATTTGCTGCATAAAATACTTTCGGCCAGGTTTCACCTCGATATACTCCAATGTGCGGAGACACGAAGAGGTGTTGAAAAGCTGCATTCTTTTACCCCGTGTATGTGCCCCTTAACGGTATTAATGTTTTGTGATGTTTAAAGATAGGAATATAACATTGAAAATTAAATTATCAAAGATGTATTATCCATAGTACTATTTGATTAGAATGCAATCTGCATATTTATCTCAATAACCAGTTTGGCAACGATAATATATTCGTCCCCCTCTCACTCCGCATAAACTTCAATCGAGTTGATCAAAAAATACTAACGCCGGCATCCTCGTCAAATCATCCGGCGATGTAACCCACTTTCACAGATTTTAGTGAAATCGAACGTGTTTGTTCAATATATTGAAATTAGATGATTGCCAAAATTTGATGGGATTTTCTTCATTAGTTTTCGTGATATGGATTTTTAAAATTACCCGAAATACTGCCGGTTTTTCTCGGATCCCAAAAAATACATAGTTTTACCTTTCTTGCTCTAAAATATTCATGTTCTATTCGATTTTTGTGAAAATTGAAATGTTTTTTGGTAAAGTTATATACACCCGTCATATGTAAGAGTTCTATCGAACAATCATAACAATTTCTTGCACAGAGTTTGCAAAGAGATTTTTTTTACGAAACAACTATTGTCAACACAGTAACTTGTCATGTTACCAGGCCTTGGAGAGTAAATCCTCAAAGAAGCTAATGAGGTTAGATATGTTGTTGTCACAGAGAATTGAGTTTATTCCTAGCAGGAGGATAAGCTTTCAATATCTTGTAAATCCTTTTAATCAAAAGATAATTGTTTCACAAACTAATGGCTTTTTCGCTGCTTAGATATTTCTCAAGCGTACAAAGGACGCTCAATCCACTTGCCAGGAAATACACGTGTGCCAATCATTCGAAGTGAATATGGGATTGTTTTTCTTAATCTTGTTTCTTACCCACCATCGGAAGCAAAGATTCAAAATCAGTTGGTGACAGTCCGGTGAAATCCCGGGAATCCATGGCGCCTTCCACTCTTAATTTTTTGGCAACGAATTTCTGAATCTCAGTCCTTCTGCGAACACCTCGCGATTATACTAGCGTTTCATTTTTCATGTTCTTTCATTCAAAATTAAGACAACGCAGGTACTCATCACACACACATTTACGTTGGAGGATAAACTACTAAATTCACAGGCGAGTCAAATGAATACCAGAAATGTTTCTTGCATGCGATTTATTGACCATAAGTGAAATACAAGTGCATTATTTTTCGACTCCGTCTCCCTGACGTTCAACACACTTCCTCCAACACACAGGAGGTGCACAGATTCCTTTGGAAAACTATTACATGTGGTTCTGTGCGCAGCTACTGTACACCACCTGGTGCACCTCTTCATTGGAAAGAAATTTATTTCCTCCCTTCGCCTCTTTGAGTGATCCAAACATGTGGCAATCACTTGGGGTGAGTATGGTGGATGTGAAACAGTCAAAGTGAAGATCAGTGACGGTTGCAGCTAGGAGTGGTCAAATTAACCGACCCGACATAAATATTTTCGTCGGGTCGATTTCGAGTCGTGAAGTCGGTTCAAAAACTAGTGCTTTTTGACAGAATACTATATCTCACAGTCGGTTCAAAAACTAGTGCTTTTTGACAGAAATCTCACAGTTATTGATGATTAGATATTAAATACAGCGATTTGCAAAAAAATAGTAACTAGTGGTATTACTTCATTTCATATGCCCGGTGGAGCGAGTAGTAATGTTGAACGTATAACTAAAGAATCAGTTAGGGTTATTAATTTTCATTTTAACGATTGGTCATAATTCTTAAAAAATACATTTTTACATAAATTAAACGAATAAAACGTTTTCAGGAATTATTTTCATTATCACGTGGTTGATGATTTATTGGCTGACCTTCCTGTTGAGGAGAGTGACTCATTTGTGCCTCGCATTGATCGTTATAAAGGGGGGGGGGCGACCCGTGGCGTAGTGCCTAACGCACTCGCACTCGCACTCTACCTCTGGGGACGCCGGCTCAAACCCGATCCAAGTAGAATCCGAGGACGGAGCGGTGTTCGCGGCAGGCTTTCTCGGGGTTCTCCTCACAACATTCACTCATAATCATTCACCCCATCTCATTTCATAATCACCCCTTCAGGGGAGGTGAGGCAGAAAGGGCATCCGGCACTCTAGTATTCCCCAGCCAAAACCCAAAGAAGCATCATATATCCATCCCAACCATCATATATCCATTCGCCGACCCCACATGAAGTGGGAAAAGACTCGGTGAAAGAAGATTGATCGTTATCTTCTTTCGGACAATTATATTGCTCCTGACCTTAATTTTGAGATCTTGCAATGCTGGAAGGGAAATAGTTATACGCAAAACGCAATATACTAGTTTTTGTAAAAAACAATTATATGCTTCTAAATTATACCTTTTTCGAGTAAAATAATGTATAATTTTCATTTAAAATTTATTCAAGTTTTACAAAATCAATTAATACAATTTTACACCTAACAAACATGAATTATTTATATCAATATTGATTTTAATTTATTTTTGATTAAATGAGTTACATGATTCATAAATGTATGATTTAATATATTTTTATATTTCGTTGAACCATTTTAAACATAATTCAGTTTCGAACAATTTAATTTAATTTTTGGGTTAAGACTGAATTATTTTCTGATACTGAGGCCTATGATTAAGAAACTTACAATTACTTTCTTTTTCAACCCGAACTGAAACCAACTTAACACGTCCGACCCGAAAGCAATTCAATTAGGTCGGTTAGGTTTATTTTCGCTTCGGTTGAATACCCGACCGACGTGAACTGATTTCCACCCTACACCTGACTCGTTGCGGGAACGTTGGCAAACTGGTGAAACAATCATATCGGTGCCGTGACGAAACGGACAAGTGAGATATATAGGTTATATAGGTCTATGAAACAGGCACAACCATTATAACACAAAAAATGAAGATGATACGATTATTTAGTTCTACTGAATTGCTCATTAATTACCCAGAAATATAAATTTATTACAATGTCTACTCCTTTTAGAACCCGTAAACGCTCTACCTTCACAAACTGGTTACACTCTGAGTTGAAATATTTCATTGAAAAGAAGGTCCTTCATAAATTATTGAAAGAAACTGGTGAAATATGTTAATATGAAGAGTTCAGAGTACTAAGAAATCGCTGCAAACTGTTAGCCAGTGATGCTATCGGAACTACATCGCATCTATATAATCTGCCGTACCTAATAATGTCAAGGTGTTTTGGTCTCACGTCAAGAACCTCAAGTGCACTACAACGCCATCCCGTGTCTTTTACAACGATCACGAAGTAGAGAACCCATTAGACGAATGTGAGATTTTCGCAAACTTCTTATCTGCCTACAAAGACGAATCTCCTTCAGTTTCAACATTCAATTTTTTGGTACAACATGCAACTTACTGACGTTTTTGTAACAGTTACGCAAGTTGACGACAAACTCAAAGGCTCTTGATCCTTTTAAAGTTACGAACCAGACTTCGTTCCTACTACAGCACATAAAATTGAAATAACCTTAAAATACCACAGCACTATTCTGCCTCCCCCGCTCCGATCTTGCATTACCTTTTAACAAGTTACTGAAAAAAAATATATTTCCCGTTAATCTAAAATTGAGTTACGTGACACTATCTTCATAAGTGGTGACCGTTGTGACATATCCAACTATCACACCATAGCGATCCAACCTGGTATTTGAGAGCGTGGTCCTGGATGTCCTCGCATTCAACCTCAAGTCTGTCATTGTCCAGGAATTACATGGATTTATAAGCGGAAGATCTCCTGCCACTAATCTCACCCTGTTCCAAAATTATATCTCCACTTTCTCTAGACAAAATAAAGTCGATTGCATTCTGTTGGACTTCTCTGAGGCATTCAACAGGATAAATCACAATCTTCTACTGAGCAAGCTCGAGGGATAAGGTATTTCTGGTCCACTACCGGCTCAGAAGCTGTCTCACAAATCGTGGCATTATCGTGAGGTATGGTAATGCGTTCTCCATGACATTTCCTGCGCTCTCCGGTGTAACTCAAGGCTCCCACATTGCCCATTTTTATTTAATCTTTTTATGTAGGACATCTCCATTGTTACCTCTAGCAAGTATCCAATGTTTGCTGATGACATACAAACATTCCTTGAAATATCCTATCTTCATGACTGCGTGCAGTTACAAGAAACTCTAACATGCTTACTCACTTGGTGTCAACGTAACGGAATGGAATTAAATGCAAGAAAGAGTGCTGTTCTTACCTACTCTACAGCTCACTACCTCCGTGTGTACGACTACGAAATCCACGATGAATCTCTAACAAGAGTCAACAAGTTCAGAAACCTTTGCGTAACCATGTCATCTTACCCAAGTCTCTGGGACCACATAACACACATGTGCAATAAAGCCAATTCCATCATGGAATTCTTGTTTAGGACATCCCAAGATTTCAAATCTCCCCATACTATTGCCATGCTTTTTTAAAATTTTAGTTCGTCAAGTACTTCAATATACCTCTGCAGTGTGGAGCCCATACCAAATTGGGCACATTGCTTCTCTGGAAATAATACAGATCAGGCTTATAAGACTGACTGGACTGCGACTTGATTATAGTTACCTGGATGTACCTGTTGACGCCCTGCACTCAACTATGCATCTCTCACCTCTTGAAAGAAGAAGAAATATCAGCCACAATCTGCTGCTACAGAAATTAGTGACTAGAGTCTTAGACTGCCCTGAGCTACTTGAACTAGTCAACTTTCGTGTCCCTAGGATCACCCGTTCTCGAAGTATCTTCTGAAGGCGTGCTCTTCCATTCACCTGGTCATCACAGCTGCTTACCTCGTTTGATGAGAGAGGAAAATTAAGTGTCAGATAACAAAGTTCTTGGGTCACACACACCATCCTCATTCAAAAGAGAACTTCAAAACTAACTTCTCCTGCGAAATCGATTGTGTCGTGCGCGAGTGGTATTTTTTTTGTTCTTTATTATGCTCTGTTTTATGTTCTATTTTTGTGTTTTCTCATTTTTGTATTATTTTTATTTCAATCATTTTTATCTATTTATTTAATTCTATTTAAAGGGTTCTAAGGACCTAGACGTTGGCGAGCCCTAAAGCCCAAATTTAAGAAAAATGTTGTATTTACTTGTCATATCAATACCGGTGTTCATTATATTAATTCATAATGGGTTTTTCGTAGGAAATAAATAAATTACATATCCCGTTTTTTATGGTAATGCTCCATTTTAACATCACTCAGTATTCTTCCATCGACGTCACGGCACGATCCCGTGCCTCTCATCCTGTCTCGGGTTATATTTAACTTAGGACAGCTGCCTAGTCTCTTCTCTGTCCTAATCTAGTAAGACGTCCTTGTTCCCTCGTAATTTGATACTTCTTTATATTCTAAAAGAAACCCTGACCTTTCTCCTACATGAGCGTTCGTTCGTCCCCTGGTTAGTTCTGTCACCCGTCAATCATTTCTATTGTACATCTTCTTTTATGCCAAAGCCACTTGCCCACTGTCATGCTCTATGTCAATCGGCATTACTCCTAATGGGTTCCTCCGTGTTCTCCGTTTTTTTTATAACTTTGCTTGTGGTTCTGGGTTTTGTCTCGAAATAACGCAGACCATCCTCCCGAATTTCTATAGCGTCCTTTCCCTTGCCTTTGTGAAGTTCATGTCAAGACTGCATCTGGTTAATTTTTCCCTCCTCTATTGAATTTTCTCTTCTTTAACTTTTGCTCCACACGAGCTACTGCGTAGGATGTCCCTACCCTCGGCTGATACTTTTATGATGTTATTCAAAAGAATCTTCGGGTCTACATCCCCCTCTCGACCCAGTCAGCCTTCTCTTTGGTACTCTTAAGTGCGTTTCTCGAAAACCCAACCTACTCGGGTGTGTTTATTATTCTATCTCTTTTAATATTTTTCATAATAAGTTTTAATTCAACGTAATGAATTAATCATTCATTACAATATAAGTTCGTGACAATACATAAGGTTTCAGTTTTTTTAATATCAATCTTTCGTTTGCTTTTTAAGTACCCGTCATAGTAAAAAGTAGTTGTGTCAAATCAAGATCGCAATAATGTGATACCAATGAACTTTTGATACGATTTCAGAAAAATTTGTTGGAGCTTCCGAGACATATGAGTAGTATTCATTCGCAGCTAAGTTTGAAAAATATCACACATGAATACACATCAGTGGATTCACAAAATAATCTGTGGGTTCAAACTTACTAACGTGGACATGTGGATTTTTCTTGCAATTTGTCCATATTTATGTTTTATATTATATTTATATGAAGCTTTTACGTACTACTACGTTAAGGACAGCAATTTGCCTAGATTAAAAATGCTGAATTATTAATACTAACGGTAAATTTTCTTGTAAGAAATCACAGTCATATTCTAAACAAAACAAATATGATCTAATGTTGAACTGAATACACTTTTTTTTAAATTACCAATATTGTAATACTTGATTAAAAAAGTACGTCAATTAACGGAACAGAATCATACTTATTGTCAAAAACATTCTTGTTGTGAAATAAATAAAACAACTACGTGTACTTAAATAAACTTTATTGTGAAAAAAGCCGTTGCAAACTGCAAACGTGGCAGGGCAATAAACTAAGTTACATTAAACTAAATTACTTCGTAACAAGCATATTTTTCTGTGCATTTCGTCGTTTAAAGAAGAAAATACACAGGATCCCTGAAATATTTGCACTATTTTCAATGCGCTTTAAAAAAACTCGGAATTTCTTAAAAACGATTTAAGCATATTGGTTTCTGAACACCATTATTTATCACGGTCTCAACTAATTTGCTCTTCGTGTGGCTGTGCTCATGGAGAACTAAAACATCTTTGTAAAACTCGATTTCTAATTGAAAATTAGGAGTAAATAACCCACTAATTTACGAAGCAAGCGAGCTCTAACGTCCCAATATAAAGCAAAATACAAATACTATCTCCTATCTCAGCAAAACACGATGATGCGCCCCACAACAACCTCGCCCCAGGGGACTAACATCTAGTAAGTACGTGTTTGGCGAACACGGAGCCCCGAGCTGTCTGGCATTACTTCCACTTACTTGTGCTAGACTCCTTCCTCTCTCTTTCCTGACCTCCCTTGGTCACCTCTTGTTCCTTTCGATCCCGACGCTATTAAGGCTAGAATATCTTTCATTTTCCTCATTCCTCTCATTTTTTCCTACCCCTCATTTCTTGTCCCCCCTTATTCTTTGTCCCCCCTCATGTTATGTACCCCCTTCATTTTAGACCCCCCTCCATTTGATGCATTTTGTGAGATATGTTTTGGTGTGTTGTAGATCAGGAGGGTTTTTAATGGGTAGGTTTGAATCATTCGACGAGTCCCACACGCGGGGAGAGTCATATTGGCTCTCCCTAGTGCGTAACTGCAATTTCCCTACCTGTACAAGTTTTTCGGGCTCCAATGACCTTTAATGTCGACATGAGCCGTAAAGTCTCACAATATATATAATCAAATAAATGTGTTTTCAACATTTTTTCTCGTGTACAATTAATCGGAAATGCATTTTTTAAATATCCCTTTTCTGTCATTTCCGGGATACTTTTATATAAATAAGGTTTTACATGGCTATAAAATTGCAAAATAGGGGATGCCTCAATCTGGCAATTTTTCTCCAGAAACAATACAAATACATTTTTTTTAATGAAGGAGTCAAAATTCCAGGACTTTATTGTTTAAAATTATAAAGTTGTGAAAGGCTAGAATGTTTCGAAAGCTAGCGGAATCGTACCGCGACCTCCACTGCAGTGGAAGGGGAAAAGGGGAAACGACCGGTTGTGAAGGACGCAGGGTCTTGTGTTTCCTAGTTCGAAGGACCGACCATACAATTCAGCGAAGGGTAGAGTGTCTGCGTTCTACGCATTTATTTTGGCCAGAAGTGGAAGGGAGTTAGAAAATAGCTAATATGTAATAAATAACGTCGTTGGAAATAAAACTTCGAAGAAACGGAAAATCACGCAATATTTTTGAAACAGACGAGGTCAGTGTTGGTGACAGATCTGTGTTCTAGAGGGCAGTTTCCTTTACTTGCAAGTAAGACGCAGATAGTGGACAAGAAGAAAGGTAGAAGTTTTTATGAGTTAAAAGGATGACAAAAATATAGCGACCCGGAGAGCGAGAGTGTGGGTGAGCTGGACCCTCAGCTATTAGAATTGTCAAGGGGCCACGAACGCCAGAAGCCCAGTGACGGCTTGGCGAGCGTTTTCGAAACGTAGAGAAAGAATGTATTAAAGAAATGGGTGTAACATTTTAAAATTTCGAAAGTTGCCTAAATTTTAATGTTCTGTTATTATTAAAAAAGTCTGGTTAGGATCAATGAGAGAAAGGTTAAAAAAGACGTCGTGGAAGTGTGGAAATTTCCTAAGAAGGAACCTATTGATTGTCCAGGAAGACGCACTAGTCGTGTTAAATATAACCAAAAACGATGACTCCACGTGGAATACGATTTTAATATTATTGGGTAAAAAAGAGTCACATGGTTTTTGAAAACGAAGCATGTGAGCAAGCTTCTGACGGATAGAGTGGGGGACGAGATGATATATTCTCGCGCACAGACGCTCCGTGGTTATTCAAGCATTATTATATCAGCATTACGAGTATTACTATCATTATTCGCAGAACGGTCTTGTTACTAAACCATCTCACTGATGATCATTACATCATGAGATGTGGTACTTAGAAATTTTCGATCATTAGGTCTTGAAGTTTTTTTTCAAATGTTACTTAAGTGACAACTTGAATTTATCTAAATTCTACGAAGTTGTCTAAACTTCAGTTTTTCAAAGTTTTCTTCGGGAACGAGTTGGAAACTTAACATTTTATTTTTTCCGATATTGACTGGCGACAGAAAGAGTCTGATCGCATCTCGACAAGTGGATATGAACTTTTACTACGAAAGAACTTTCGTTACGATGGTGAGGCGCCGTTTTTATTTTCAAGAAAGAGCGGGGACTTCAGGCTGACGCGGTAACCGCACAAGGGTCTGGTCATAGACGATGAATGAACTGGCAGCTAGGAGGAGAAAGGGGATCACCGCTCGAATCAATGCTATCCATGGCATTCCAACCGTCCAACCACTCCATTAGACTGATCTGAACATCTCTGACAAAGGTAAATTTTTGATTGCTGGCTGCGACCAGTACTAGTACCGTAAGTGGCAGCGAGAAGACTCAGTGCTACGACTAGAACAACGATGGACCATGTTCTGAACATTTGTTATTTAATTGTTAATTACTTAATAAGGGCATAAAGTATAAGCAACATTAATGGTTTTTCTAAATTCAATTAATATTTTTTGTAAATAGCTGGTAATATTAAATACCAGAAGAGTTTATCAAGAGTGCATCAAAGTTTATTGTTACGTGGGATAATGTGTGATTTTCGGGGTATGTGCATGTAAGGTATAATAAAATTGTTTAGTGTAAATAAATAATTAAGTCAAGTGTATTTTAAATTCGTTTTCCTATAATAAGGAACACCAGTGTGTGTGTTTCACTTAATTAAATAATACGAACCTACTTTATGATTTTGATTGGCGTACGAGCTGGCTAGGGCATATTTTTTCAGGTGAGTGTTACCCACTACACTACCCCTTTTAATTAATCAAGTTTCGTTACAGTATATTAGATAAGAAATTAATATAGCTGGAAGTTATATTAAAGTAAATCACTACCTAGCAACTCTAACATAATACCAAAATTGTATCAATGAGTATTATTCAAATTAATTTTTATTCATCATTTAAAATAAAAAATATGAATTTTTATTTTAATGAACAACGTCATTGTAAAAAATTTGCTCTTCTTCCATTGTCTAACAAAAAATTTGTTAACGGAAATATCCACATCAAGTGAAACATTAAAACTGAGTAATCCTAATTATTGTTGATCCTGATATTGTTGATCAATATTATATTTATTGTTTACAATTGGAAACTTTTTGCCACATATTTTTGTAATATAGTCAATTATATTCAAACAGATTTCCTGAAGCACTCGTACTATGCATATTATTACAATTCCATTAGAAATTTAAAATGCAATTGTTATTTAAATTATTTTTTTCCTCATATCATTGTAAAATTATTAATAAATATTTTAAATTATTCAAATTATATCACTTTTGCTGAGATTCAGTGAAAACCTGTTCATTTTCAAACGTTTGTACCACAAATATTACGACGGTGATCATAATGAAATAATAATAATAATAAATTTATTGTCAAAAAACAGTACAAACTGCGTATGACCACGTGGAGGACAATAAACTAATTTACTCTCCGGAAGCGAGCAAGGGACCATCCCATCAATTCCGATCAAGGGCCCTAAGGCACAGGCGGATTCAAAAATTTCAGCAAAAATTCCTAGATAAGATGAAAAATTAGTTACGAGTTATAATACTAATAGAATGTCAATATGTTTGTAATTTAACGCAAAAAAATTACATGTACAAATTATTATCGAACTATAGATCACACTATATATAGTGTTTAAAAATCATAAGAATTGAAATAACACTAAATTCACGATCTATTGTTACAATAAACACGCCCCTAGACAAAGTCTGGAGAACCTGTATAAGAAATTCGCCTCTACCTGAAGGAAATACGGAGAAAAACCCGGGCCAGGATGGGGCTACACAATTTATGTACACAGCCGTGTCAAAATTGAGTACACATAAAACTAAATTAATATGAGTCATAAGACAACACAATCATGCAAGAAAATGTTTTTTTTAATTGATATAAGTTATTTAAAAAGTACTACAACAATGGGGTGATAAAGTACAAGACGGATTTAACTTTTATTAAAATCAATAAATTCTTTTACATTGTAGAAGCACTGGTACAGGAGTTAGTTTTTAACCGCGGATTTGAAGAGATTCAATTTCAAAATACCTTTTAAATTCTTAGAACGATTCCTGAATGATACGGTCTTTTTGGCAAAGAGTAGTTGACAGTCTAGGGCGATGAATATTATTCCTATTACGAGTATTGTGTTCGTGAACGAGACTGTTTTGCATGAAGCAAGGGTGGCACTTCAGTAATTCGGTCTTAACAAATACGACTGTTTCATAAATATAAATGCAGGGAAGTGTTAAGATATTTAATTCCTTGAATAAAGGTTTACAAGAGTTTCGGGGGTGCGATTTACAAATTATCTGAACTATCCTCTTCTGAATTCTGAAAGTTTGCATGCTCTGAGCAGAATTGCCCCAGATGGTAATGCCATAATGTAAATGGGAGTAAACGTTTGCAAAATATACGCAACGTGAAATACGTGGACTAACTACGCTAAGTAAGATTCGGAATGCCTAACACAATTCGCTTAATTGGGAATTAAGATTGTCAACGCGGTAATTCCATTTGAGGTTGTCTTGAATATGGAGACCTAAGAATTTTGTATTCGTAACAGTTTTTAATTGTGTTCCGCTTAAAGAAAGAGAAACATGGGGTAAAGATTTTGTGATACTATTGTGAAATGACATAGACACTGTTTTGTCAGTGTTTACAATGAGACTATTTGCATGAAACCAAGTCGAAAGGTTAGATAAAACTTTTTGAGCATTGGCGTGCTTACACAGTAAATTAGTGTCATCAGCAAAAAGAATCATTTTGCAATCTGATGTGGATGATATGTCGTTCACATACAATAAAAAGAGTATAGGACCGAGAATTGATCCTTGAAATTAAAGTCAATTATTACCTAAATATAGAGTTTTAAAATATCATATCGTTAATTTATTGACTTCGTGTATTAATTTGGAAACTTCTTTTGTTCATCACGTATCACCACTTCAAATAATTATTTCACTTCGTCTCTTCATGTACTATTAAAAACATTTTTTTTTATTAGGCAATTATTATCTTCTTTTTTATTTCAGAACTTTAGAGTAATTATGTATAAACAATTTTAACTATTGGAATCATTCCTCGGTCGCTGTGTTATGTGAAAAAACTTTGCGCTATGAAACATTTATATAAAAATAGGACACTGAGATCATTATATAAAGAAGTGTCAATAATTACGAAACAATAAATTTTTGAAATAAGACATTGCAAATCTACTGTGTTCCCAAAATAATTAGATGCTGTTAATCACGTATCATAACCATGAATAATAATTCCACTTCTTTCAAATAAAATGAAAAATTACAAGTTGTTACCCGTGACTTTGTACGCGTCTAGTTCATAAACTGATGAATTTTGCCATAACTTTTGTACATTGGAAAGCTGAAACACTCCAAAAAGGTTTTAACTTGAGTTAGCGATGTCGAAAACTGTGGACACGTCACGGATATCATTTCCTATAATTATTTCACGGATTACCCTTTCCAAGAGTAGCTAGGAGGTGTAGAGGGACTGATCGTTACTAGGCGTAACCGGAGTATAACTTCTAATATATGCTAACCGGAGTATCACTTCTAAGGATGCTAGGGGTATATTATTTCCAATATGATCTGATTGTTAACTTACAAAGCATCGGTATCGTTCTCCATCTCAAGGGTGCCGAAACCTATGGTAACAAATCTAAGATCAGATTATTCAATTATGTTTACATGTCATTTTTACATGTGTCCTTGAGGACATGATTTCCAATTTCAGATCCTTCCTACGACGCGTAGCGTGGGAATCTTAGACCATGCTGAGGCACGAGACATCGAGGTAAAAGTATACGATGTCCGAGCATTTGCCGACATTTCACGGGAAAGGACGATGGACTTGAACTATAACAGATCGTCGGTTCAGAGGATGTGAGGTAGATTAATTCTGCGCCAGGTGCGCTGCGCCACCCATTGTGGGAACAATGCTTAAAGAAATTAATACACTTAAGTGAACGAAAGATAAATGTAACTTTCACAATAAAAGCGTTAATTGTTTTATAAATTAACATTAAATTTAAAAAGTTAAAAAAATGTTAACTTTGTTAATCGACGACTAACGGATCACCGCTTTTCGGCAAAGCTTTATCTAAAAGCATATTCAAATATTTTTTCAGAACTGAATTCAAAATAAGCTATTAAAATACTCTTGTTACACAATTATTACATTTGTGTATTTTTTAAACCTTTGATTAACTGAATAACGTTGCACAATCTACTAGTTCCTGATCTAAATCTAGTGAATTTCTCCATTAAAAACACTGTTTTCCCCAAATAAAATATTTTCACTCAATCTAAAGCATGAATAACAAAACGTGCACTAACCGTCTTACTACCAAAATTTCCCTTAGAAAAAGTTGAGTTTTGTGGGCTGCAACAGACGAACGCTGAACTTCCTTTCAAAATATGTGAGTTACTTATAAGTGTTTGTGTTATATGTAAATATATTAATGTAGTGAAATAATTCGATAGGGACAGTAAGTTATTAAAATCTTATTTCTCATGACGACCCATGTGCACACAGTGATCTCACTGGGAGATGAGTTTCCTTTATTTCATAAGAGTATTCTTGTGATCTTCCTCTGTTTCAGAGCTAATTACCGATATTCTTCTTCGGTCCTGATTCCATACGATTCTTAGTAGCTCCATCATCCATCTTTTCTGAAGGATTTGTCTTCTTCTCTCCAATCCCTATTAAACTCTTTCGTGACGAAGTGCGCTGGAGACCGAGACCGCCCTCCGGTAGGACGGGACCCCCTCCGGGTCGTGCAAAATTCGGGCTCTTCGCCCCTCCCTTATTCTGCGAAAGTTAAGTTATAAATTAAAGCATACTTATTGTGGAGCAGTAAAATAAATGAGAATTAATGTAGTAATAATAAATAAAAATTTTATTAAATAAGCTTTTATTTCCGCCATGTATCAAAACGAATAAAATAAATTAAGGTTTGAATTAAGGTAATGCAATGCCAAATGCTAATACCTTTATACATATTTCACGTTATAAGATCCCAATAAAAATAAACGTACTTTCTATCTTCATCACTGATTATTATTTTATGATGAATTATTTGTCTTCAAAAGCTCGTCGCCCGAAATGTTCATATAAATAGATACCAATTAATTTTATAGGACAGTGATTGGTTGGTAAGCAGGTACTTGCCGAAATATGTATTGTCTTTACGATTCACGCGAGAAGCTTTTTGAAAACAAATAATTCAACATAATATATCATAATTAGTATATTTGTTGTAATTCTTAATTTTGCTCGTTCATGTGTTCACCATACAAAAATCTTTAAACACAGCTTTTATTTAGTATAAATAAATAAATTATATAAAGAGCCCCTTCGAGAACCAACCTCGGTTCGCTTGCCACGGTTCGATATCTAGGGTTCGATTCCAGCCGGGGCCAAAAAGCATTTGAAGCTTTTCAATTCTATGTCTCTTGTCAGTTCACACAGCTGTGATTGAAAAGTTTACCCTTTGCGGCTTACAACCGCAGTTGTAATACTCTGATACGGCAATCTAGATTCGGCGTCGAGACGCTGTTCCCCCACAAATGTTTCACGATGTGTCTTGTGATTACACTCACTTATTGTTGGACCTTACTAGCACTCGTCATCGTGGTCTTTAGTTGGCCGAAACGAGAAAAACATACAAATAACACAAAACTGTCCGTGTGATGCACCTTACTATAGCAAAAACATCCTGTTTAAAACCGATTTGATACGATAAGAAGTTCCTCCGGTGTTCGTAATGGTAAGGTAAAAATGTTTAATGAAAAGGCGTTGATTATGGAATTCGTTATACTTTTTGTGTGAAGAGATGGATTGTATTTCAGGGGAAATTTCCCGGAAATAATCTGTCGTGAGTTATCTCGGAATGAAATAGTAATTTAAAGAAATTCTTTTAAAAAGTTTTTATTTCAGTTAGACATAATATTACATTGTCATCGAGTTTATATATGTGTGCAAAATTTCAGTTCAATCAGTTGGGGGAAACTGGTTTAAAATTCAGTTCCAAGATTTGGCCCAAACATACTAACATACCAACTGATCAGCTTAGATAAAAGCTTGTAATGAAACAAGTGAAAAAGATAACATTACTTGATAACCTTTTCCTGAACACATCTAATGATAATTTACGTGATGATCCACTTTGAAAATAACCTATAGCAAAGAAGATTTTCCACTAAAGTAAATTATTTTGAAATGTACTGATAAAAGAATTAACATAACACATAAGGAAAATTTGCCTTCACAAAAAAACTTTTGTCAATTATGATAGTTCAACGCTGTGAGGAATGTTGAGAGATAAACACTAACATGTTTTAAATATAAGAATTTAAAAAAATGTGTACTTAGCATTTATATACTCAGATCTATAATGAGAAACCTAATTTTGTAAAATGTGGACCACTTAGGATCGCTAAATGTAGTGTAAATTGAGTTCCAAGATATGTTTCTTTCACCTATAATTACCGTTATCATCTGCGGTGAGACCCTTTAGAGGTGACATTCTCAACCGTTTCATACCTAGGACCACTAGATATCTTGCCAAATCAATGGCGAACTACACGAGTTACACTCGTATCGTATACACTAAATGAATGAAAACCTGTATATGCCTAGGTCTACTACATAGCCTACTAATTAAATACAGTGATTATAGTTACGTTGGCCTACTTATATATTTATGAAAGTAGTAAAAGTACAATATGGAATATAAAATAGGAGAGACCGATTTCACAATAACAACGGGACTAATTTAATTTCTTATTTAGGCAAATAAGACAAATCCGAAAGTTTTTATCATTATTATTATTATGCCGAAAGATCAATATTTTGCGGACCATATGAAAACGTCCATATGAAAACAGGTTGAGAATCGCTGCTCTAGAGCACTGATACCCAAAGTGGTCTATATCGACCACCAGGGGTCGACTACGACCTGCAAAGTGTCCATGTCAGCGGAAAAAAAATTGAGGGTCCATGAGATGTAAATGGGGGTCCACGATAGTGAATTTCATTTAAGCAGGTCGTGACGTAAATTTTGGCTTTCTACGAGTGGAATAATCCACATGCAGTGTATGTGTTACGCACAAAGCCAGAATTCAGCCATTGGACGAAAAAAAACGACCAAAACTAGTTTTGTCAGATGCGTTTCTGCCAGAACTACTTTTGAGCGTTTTCAAAGCTCTCAATACTAGTTTTGATCGTTTACGAATTTCCAGAAATAGTTTTGAGCGTTTTAAAAGACAGAACTAGTATTGCGCATTTTCACAATGATGAAGTTTTGTGCACTTTAAGTGGATATAATTTCTAGAGTATTTACTGTGGTTAATATGTTATTTCCATGTACGAGACATTAAAAAAAGTGTCACATTTCCACTGTGTGGTGTTTGTAAAACTCGAATTGATGTATTATTTATATTTCTATGATATATATCTACAATGTTAAAATCAACCATTTTATGAACTAAGGTGGAATATTAATAAAAATAATATAAGTTTAGAAATTAATTTCTTCCGAAATTTTTATCTATCTACATATATCACATTGGACATATGTATGGCGCACTGTAACTCTCGACTGCCTGAAGCAATTTCAATTAAACTTGGTACAGCAATGACTCACTATCTGGCAACAAACATGGTGTAGCTAACTCATTATATGCACCATTAGGTAGGGATGGGAAGGGATATATATTTAAAAATAATCGGAAACCGATATTGGTAATGTCTACATTTTTGAGGACGCTAAAGTAAAGAGTTACATCCTCATGCCGCTAAATCTACGATTACCCCCTATGAACGAATGTACACCAATCGTCTAACGGGTAAGAGAAAGAAAATATAAAAAAATTCGAAAATGACCGCTATCAGTATTGGGACCATAGTTATCGGGGTCGATGAAACTTGTGCTACCATTCCCCAAGACACTCAAGTCCACGATCAACCCTTATATTTCCCTACGGATGGGCATGTTATTTTAAAGTTATTGAAGATTACATAGAAGTGTCCAATTCTCAATTTTCGACATCGCAGAGTTTAATAATGATACTCTGATATAGTGTAAGTCAAAATTCATCTTCAGTGGATAGAATGACACTACTAGCATCCCCTGGAATGGGGTGGGAAGAGGATAAATTTAAAAATAAGCGGAAATGACCGATATTGGTGTTGAATACATTACTTTCGGGGTCACTGAAATGAATCGTGATATCCCCGATTCCGCATAAGTCCATAATCATCCCCCGTTCACCCCATCAACTCTAAGCATGGAGATGTCATAATAATTAGCAGAAATGACAAATTCACAGTTTTTGGCGTCTCTGAGATGAAAGGTGTCACCCCTGATATCGTTTAAGTCTTAATTCAATACCCATGGAAATGACACTCTCATATCCCCTAAAGGGAGTGGAAACGATATGAAAAGAAAAAATAATTGAAACGGACGGATTTGCATGAAACAAATAGTTTTCAGGGTTGCTGGGGTGAACAATTGATCAGCCAATGCTATTTAAATAACATGGAGGGACGGTACTCTTGGAGCTGAGGGTGGGAAGGGCAGAACCGAAAAATAATGTGAAATGGTCAGTATTAGTGTCGGCGTTGCTGAGACGAATTATTTTATTTAAGAGGGTGGATAACATCGTGACACGTCAAAACTTTTGAAAATGTTTAATATTAGTTATGATACCGTAGTTTTTGAGGCTCTGTTATGAGCAGTGACATTATCGGGGACGTTTGAGATCACGAACAACCTCTATAACACCGTTCCACCCTTTGGGAAATTATCGAAAACAATATGGTGTCAGAGGAGAATCCAGTTTTCAACGTCGCTGAGTTAAATGGTGAAATCCTGATATCGTGTATGTCTTAATTCAGCTCCCATGAAATGACAACCCTTGCACCCCGAAGTCAGTTGGAGAGGGGCGGAAAGAAAGTGGCATGACACAACAATGAAAATGTATTTGCGTTGAGACTTTTAGCAGTGGTAGTACGACCAACTGGAGTGAAAGAATGATCTGCCCAGTGTTCAGAAAAGGAGATAGGCATGAACGTGTTATTTATAGACCAATTTCCCTTTTTAATGTAGCTTATAAGATTTTTGCAATCTTGTTAAATAAAAGACTTACCGGTATTGTTGAAGATCAACTAGACGAATCCCAAGCAGGATTCAGACCTAACAGATCAACAACGGACATCATCTTCATGGTTAGGCAAATCTTTGAGAAATGTTATATTACATTGATCTTCATAATATCTTCGTTGACTGTACTAGAGCATTTGATTCAATCAAAAGGGAAAAATGCCAGGTTGTTTAAAGCAATATAATGTTCCTTCTACGCTCATAATATTGATAATGCTGACGCTCACTAATAATAAAGCAAGAGTCAAATTAAACAATGAGCTCATTGAAGAATTTGATGTATTAGTGGGTGTTAAACAAGGAGACCCGTTATCTGCAACCGTTTTTAATATAGTTATTGACACCGTCTTGAAACAACTTGATACCAGAGGAAACATCTCAACAAGATTGAAACAAGTACTGGAATATGCAGATGATGTGATGATAACAGCAAGAACGAACCAATCCTTGGTTGAAATTTATCAGAAGATTAAGACATTATCAGAACCTTTGGGTTTAATTATAAATTAAAAGAAAACAAAATACTTGCATTGCTCCCATAAAAGTGGTAGTTCCGAAAAAATTAAGGTATATAACACCCCATTGGAATCAGTTAAGTCATTCAAATTCTGGATAAATGGAATGAATCAGGTTGATGAGATAAAAGAAAGAATAACTTTAGGCAATAAGGCATATTTTGCAAATACTACACTCTTTAGGAGTAAAATAACAACAAAAAACATGAAATTAAGGTTGTACTGGAACTTTTTCTAAAACAAGTGTGTATTTACAAGGTACAGTGCTAAAAAAATAAAAATTGAAGATGATAAAGGCTGAACTATAAAAATGTGCTTTAGTTGTCACTTATTATAAGTACAAGTGCTTAGGAGGTGCATAAACATAGATATTTTTAAAATATGAAATATTAATTTAAAATTAAAAGGTTCGGGTTTCATAAATACTACAAATGTTCAAAATGAACACGATTCCTCACACGGCACCCATCCAGCCGATAGGCGTGTTCTTCCCAAACCATGATTAGTGTGTCTGGAGTAATTGTTGCAACAACTGCTTCAACCGATTCTTATGCCGGGTAGGTCAGCTGGTAGCGGAGGCACATACACATGATCCTTTATGAACCCCCAAAGGTTAAAGTTACATGGCGTCAGATCGGATGGAACGTGAAGATCATGCAAAACAAGCTGTCATATGGTCCCTAGCATCCAATTCAGAGGTTGTTGTATTTGTAAATGGGAAATGTAGCGTGCTATTGAAGCTAATCTACATGGAGCGAAAGGAGTTATGAGTTGAGTGGTAGGCTATTGTTAGTAGGTGTGCCGCTTAGCTGGGTTTACCAACAACTTGGTCCAAGTGGAGGGGTTAGTAGAAGTAGTTAGAGTTATTGACACTAGGACGAGCGGGATAGAGGAAGGAAGGTCCAGCGGTTGGGTACGACGTCGTTTAACCAATCGCGTACTGAGTTACGCCAGTGAGGCGGCGCACCTTCTTGCTGTCAAATACAGTTCTGTTTCAGCTTCTTCAAATTGAGGAAAGAGTCATAGTTGTAGCGTATCAAGATAAGAAACACCAGTTATAGTTGCCTCACCGAAAAAGAAAGGCCCATAAACTTTCCGCCGAGTATAGCACAAGAAAATATTCAATTTTGGGGAGTCTCGTTTTACCATCTCGTGGGAATTTTCTGACCCCCTGAAGCCCACATCATGAGTGTTCACATGTCCACTTAGACGGCTCGATCCAGAAAATCTTCATCGTTATGCAGCAACTTTTAGTTTGCAAAGTTGGCACGTAAACCGTAGTCTATAGGCTTTAGAGCTTGTTACAACTGCAAATGATAAGAACATAGTTATAAGGGACTCCTTAAAACTCTCCACATAGACTTCACTGGAATTACTAATTCAACAAGCCTTCAGAACTGATTTCTTGGGGCTAAACGAGAAAAACTCTCTCACTCGCTCAACGTACTTCAGTCACTCTTGGTTGTCCCGAACTTTTCCCTTTACAAAGACAGCCGGTGTCCTCAATCTTATAAAACCATCTACGGATGTTATTATTACTTAAAGGATCACAAACAACTTTATACGGAACGCACGTTGCACTGTAACTAGATTCCGCCCTTATAAATTGTAAAACACAAAATGCTCTCTGTTCATTAGTCACCCTCTTTGCTAGTCGCGCTTTCTAACGGAAGCATGTTGCCAGATCTTCAAAATGGAATTATCGTACACTACTGATAACATAAAAGGGCCCATTTATTTTTCTAAGTACTACGCTCTGACCAGTTTTGGATCTGTTAGGTTTGCAACGCCTCCCTCCTCTTGCTTTCCCTTCGACAGGGGAAGCTTCGTTCGACCAATCGTCTATTTGAAACGGCGTTCATATTTGGAAGACATCGTGCGGCGGGTAAATCGTAACGAGANTCGTAACGAGATAAAATGTTTCATTACACCGCTATTAAAGAAATATTTTGTATTTTTTTATTATACACATTTTGGACTTCTATAACAAAAATATTCTGTATATTCTTGACTTCAATGAACTTTACCATTCTCTATATTGAAACGACATCTCGAGATTCGTTGTCTCCAGAAGTCTTCATAGGCAATGTAAACGATATTAGACTTTCTATAAAAAACATTTGCGTAATACTGTGATAAAATATAGTTTTTAACAGAATTTGAATATAATTGCAAGATATCGTATGGAATTGGTATAATTCGAATCACAAATTACTTATAAATATTCCTATAATTTCTTATATTTATACAGTGAAGTAAAGAAATCAAATCTCATTGCCTACAAATGATGTGTATTGTCGAAAGTAATTTCACATAATTTGCGATTCTCTTAAGTTTTTCATATATGTGAAAAGGAATTAAATAAATATAGAAAACGTTTGTCTCAAATATGAACTAATAACACAAAAGTTTAATTCTCGAGTTATAAATAATATAAAACTACTTAAGGAACAAATAAATTACATCTTCTAGTGACATATTTATCCACGATATAACAATTTGGTAGTAATCGTGCAACCTAAAAAAATAATCAGAGATCAATAATATGAAAACCTCGTTTCAGATATGAATAAATAAAAAAAGACAAATCCCTTTTATTTATTCCAATCAAATTGAAATGTATTAACTCATATTAATACCATAGGTTCTTTTCTTTATCTTTCTTCCTATTTCTTTCTTTCCTTCTTTCTTTCTTGCACTGTTTCTTTCTCTCACTTTTCTCTATTGTTGTTTTACTTTTTCTCTCTATATTTCTTTCTTTCCCTCTCTCTTCACGTGTATTGTCTAACGTAATTTCACATACTTTTATTTTTTCATATGTCAAAAGAAATTAAATAAATATAGAAAACGTTTGTATAAAATATGAATTAATAACACAAAATTTTATTTCTCGTGTTATAAATCATATTAAACCACTCAAGGAACTAATAAATTACACTTTCTAATAATACAATGATCTACAATATAACACTGGTTGTAATCGTGCAGCGTATAAAATCGTGATCCGAGATTAATATTTCAAAAAACCTGTTTTAGATTACAACAAATATAACTAAAACTGAAATCTCTTTCATTAATTTATTCAAATGAAATTGTGAAATACAACAACAGATTCTTGTTTTTTTTCTTTGTTCCTACTTCTCTCTTTCTCCCTCTCCCTCTCTCTCTCTTTCTCTTCACCGTCACTGGATACACCGTCATTGGATGTGAATTCGCGACTAAGGACGTTCGTGTGGGTGGAAGATTCCAAATACAATGAGAAACATGAGATGCACACTATCTTCTATTCTCCTTTAAAAATAACATTAAAATGACATATCTACAAACACACACTTTGGATTCTCACCATTGGTAAACGAAAAAGTACGCGATGTGAGTGGAAATTATTTCACTGCATCTATACCAAACTTTACCGATAATGCGGATTAAACATATACTAATTACACTATGAATACAGTATATTTAAGAAAAATAAAATAGTTTGAACAGTTTTTGAGTATTTTTCAAAAGTATACTTTAACCTTCAAATAAAATAGCCTTTGCGTTCAAGTAAAGCGAAAGTTTAAATCACCTGCGCAAATTCTCTCTCTTTCTAGGTATTCCTGGTTGAAATTATTTCTTTCATCTACGGCTATAAGAAGAAAGGTATGAAATACCTTATCTGATCAGACGGCCTCGTGTTACTCTGTAGAGGGGGAATTTGAGTTTATGGAGCTTAGTAAAATTGGACAATGTGATTGCTATTTTATTGCTACGAAAACTATTAGTTTAAATTAATAGAGCATATACCTTTTTCTTTGGTAAACATTTGATAATTTTTTGAAACGTTTAGTAAATGTTTAAATACTACTTTTAAGCTGAGTTAAAGACATTGCAATATTTTATTTAAACATCCATATTAATATATAAATGCGTAACGCGAAAGCGTGTGTCTGTTTGCTACTTAATCACGACTAAATCACTGAACCGATCATGATGAAATTTGGCAAGGATATAGTTAAGATGTTCAGGATGAAAGGCTAACTTTTATTTTTAAAACGTGTGATAGGAAAGATAGAAAATGATGTTAAAGATAAATGTCGGTGAAATCGGATAAATGAGAGGTATATTTGCTTACGCCGCCCAAACATTTAGAGATAGGTGACAACTATGAGTGGCAATATTGTTCGCCTCAAACAGTTCATAAAAAAAGTCAGCGACAGCTTATGTCCATTTACAAAGGTTTACCTACATTATCAAAAAAATATTTAAAACAGGAATGTTAAAAAATACTTCAATTTTAGGTTATAATTCAAGATGGAAAAAAATCAATCAACATAAAATTTTATTATTCCTTTTGTTTTGTGCATTTAATGAAGATTAAAAACATCTCTAAATCGTAAAATTTGGACGATTTCGATTTTAAAAGCTTTTTAATGAATTGGTGCAGTCGAGCTGCCACCATTTTGCCTTGCCTCGAACACGAAAATTCAACATGCTGTGCGGTTCCCGGCGATTGGGTTGGTTGGTCTAAGAAGAAAAAACATTCCGTGCAACGCCGGGTAATCAGTTAGTTTCTTATAAAATATTTTATTATGGTAATTTTCGTGATCTTGAATCTTTGTAACCTCGCCCCGCCGAAAAATTTGATTTATCATACATCAACGTAACGCTCGATGGGACAAAGCGAAAGTATTTGATGGGTGACCCCTCATGTCACTTCTGCACCTTGTTGGAAATGTGGTCTGCCCCATAATTTCTATTCCAAGAATGCACAGACCTTCATGTCCCGTTGAAGGAGTTGTCTGCCGTGTGGAGATCCATCACAGAAACGTACACTGATCACAATTCGACCCACAACATCACGTGGTAATTCATCTATTCACGCACGGGTGACTTGGCAAAAGAGGAAGTGTAAAGTATAGTAGGGATGACTTAACGCTTTCTACAGGACGAGCCAACATAGACACACGCTACTGTACTGACAGGTGTGGAAGCCACCCGCCAGTTACTTATGACCAATTTACTCTAGAACACTACAAAACTATGTCCGACGTCCATGCGCAAGAAAACCACTTTTTTCCTATGAAAACTTTTTGTTGCAAGAAAACCAACAACTACGCCTCATATGGAAAAAGTCTCTTCAGGTCGCAACAGGTGCAGAGCCATGGACCTCAGTGCTTCATTCCACTCGTCAGAACCGTCCGTCTACGCACAGCAGATGGTAGAGAAAAAGCGGGTCCTGTCCAATTGGCCATCATCTGAAGATTCACCAATATGGGGAGACAGTTGGGATCACGAGAGACCCCTAGTGAGGATCTTCGACACTTGTATTGCTTTTTACCCCGTGTGCTCTTCTCTTTGTAATTTGTCTCCACTTAGTATGGCTACTTGTAACTATAAAATTGTTTTTCATTGCACAACACAGACAAATGTGGATCATAATAAAGATAGAAATAATACCCTATGTCCACCAGCAACATCCGCTGGCAAGAACTCTCTTATGTGTTTCAACATAAGATCCTTGATGCGGTTACCTTCTTCAATGACTTTCCGCGTAGATTCTTTTACCACATGGGATTGGGAATCTGGGATGTTTTCGATAGCACGCGCTATTATACGGGCCTCGGCCTGAAAAATATGCAATATTAAATTACTTTTTAGATTTCGGCATCACTACAGTCAGGTTCTGATTGGTAGCCACCATGGTATATAACTACACACGGCATGTAATTCGACTGGATATAGGCGTACCGCAAGATGCTCCTTTTAAACCAACAACCTCTGCGGTGAACCTCACTGCCAGGTAACAGATTAACTACGTTATGTTGAATGAAAATAGGGCTAGGTTTGAAATACACTAGTTTCCAATACAATCTACTCTGGCTACGCAGCTTTATTTACATTTACAGAGTTAATTATGTTATGTTGAATAAAAATGGGAGACGGGACCGAGATTCGAACTCGGGACCTTAAGCTTAGCGCGCACATGCGCTAACGGAATGCGCCATCCCGTTCGCATCCCGGGCTAGTCTTCCATCCACATTCAACGTGCGAGACCCAAAGACCTCTGAGGTGGTCTCGTAGAGACTACGCTCCTCATATGAGGCGACTCCCTTAGGAAGTACTTTGTTTTGGGTAGTATTTTCCAATTCTGGTTCACAAACACATAGAAATCTCTTAGATTGCTGTAAACCTCACCACCAGGTAACAGATTAATTATGTTATGTTGAATGAAAATGGGAGACGGTACCGAGATTCGAACTATAAATGAGAGGAGCGTAGTCTCTACGAGACCACCACAGAGATCTTTTGGTCTCGCAAGTTGAATGGAAGACTGGCGCAGTCCGTTGGCGCATGAGCGCGCTAGGCTCAAGGTCCCGAGTTCGAGTCTCGGTCCCGTCTCCCATTTTTATTCAACATAACATTATTAACGCTGTAAATGTAAATAAAGCTGCGTAGCCAGAGTAGATTGTATTGGAAACTAGTGTATTTCAAACCTATTCCTATTTTCATTCAACATAACATAATTAATCTGTTACCTGGCGGTGAGATTCAGTGCAATCTAAGGTATTTATATTTACAGCGTTGTTCAAAACAAATCAAACTATATATTCAAGAATTACCAAACAAATAAAATAATAAGCAACGATATACCACAGAAAACGGACTCCATTTATCCCGAAGTATAAAAAAGTGAAATGACTTGAGGTCTGCATTTTATCATAATTTGATAATGATTTGAAAATAAATGAAGTAACAAAAAGTATAGTACTTCATTACGTCACAGCATTACTTATAATAATTATTTTAGTCTTGAATTCCTTCTTGGACATAATCGTGCTCTGCAGAGACAGGTCAATTTGCTGATTTATCCACAATTCAGAGTAACCTACTGTTTAGTACTTTCCAATTATACAAGTACGAGCTGAGTCCCCCCAGCATTGCTCACGAAAATTTTGTAATATGTCTGCAACATTATTCTTTCGTAAAATTTCGTAAAATCCTTTCATAGCGAATATTTTCGATTTTTTAGTGTCTCACTTTTCCCAACCCCTACCTTTAAGGATGTCGTGCACCTCATGTGGTCTGGAGGATACATGTTATTGGAAATACAATTACTCATATCAGAGTACACAAATACCATGGATTCGACCAAAATATCGGCTTTTTTACGTTATTTGTATGTCTCACTCTACCCACCCCCATCTACAAGGATACCGTATCCCCATAATCTCACCCTGAATTTTTAAATATACATATTTCAAAAATAGTTTTCAGTTATTTTTATTCATATACCTATATCCCCCCACCCCCAATATCTGTGTCAACCCCAGTGTAATGCTTTCACTCATGAGTGCTGAACATTGACTAACATGTTATCAGGATTTTACTATCAACTCAGCGACGCCGAAAATGTGAACTCGTCACTATCTTGTTCGATAATTATTTTCTTTCCAATGTGAGTATGTTTCCTTATGGAGGATCACCGTAGACTTATGCGGCATAGAGATTGTGACTCTGCTCTCCTGCGACTTAAAGTATGTATTATCACTAATATCCATCGCTTTTTTAATTTTTACCTGTCCTACGTTCCCATTCCTGCCCAAGAAATGTTAGGGGTATATGGATTAATTGTGAACATACGAAGCATTGGGGACACCAATGACAACGAAACGCACGGTTTTGAATTTTACATTCTAATATTTGATTTTTACATTATTTTTTCTTACCACCCTCTCCCTAATGGCGCCAGGGATATCTTCCCAAACAGTGTTTGGTGTCAGATAGTCAGTCATATAGGTATCAAATTTGGTTGAAATTGCTTCTGGCACTTCAGACTTATGGCGGGACTTCAGCCTTTTTCCAATCTTTACTAATCGCAGGATCCAGCTCAAGGTGAAACTTTTCATATATAAAGCCTGCATTCGCAGTCTTGCGCTTTACGCCCCCGAAACCTGGGTTACTATATCTAGGCC
>NNCF01127256.1:226479-241332 GCA_002313205.1 Laupala kohalensis | reverse complement strand
TATATATATATATATATATATATATATATATATATATATATATATATATATATATATATATATATATATATATATATATATATATATATATATATTGTTGAACCAATCAAATTATTTTTCTTAATTCCAGGAATATCCTCCAGAAGGCATTCCACGACCCCTCCCTTGACAACATTTTCAAACAATATTCTCGTCAACTTGCACGCATAGTCGATCTTGCTGCACATCACAAATACCTGTAAGACATTATTAAAATCCCCATTCACACTTTTTATCCCTAAACACTCTTCTTCTCATAACATTTTCAACTTCATTCCTTGCTCTAAGTCTTAGGCCTTAATTTCACACCCTCCATTTATACTCCCTATATCCCCTTTTAAACAAAATATGAGTGTCTACGTCGATGGTTTCCGCTGGACATGGCGCTCGAAATTCTTGTTCCAGGAGGCATTGTAAATAAGGTCACCATGCGATCATCCACGATGAGCACCATTTTGGGTGGAGGCGTGGATCGCTGTTTGCCTAACCAGAACGTTCCAACCCCTCTTTCACCGCTTTAGGGACGGATTCGTAAAATCCCTTCTTAGCGGATGTCTACATCCTAAAAGTAACCCACTTGTCAAATTTCAAGTTGTAATTTGAAATAGGCTTTGTAGTTTCTGAGATTTCAAGATTAGTCAGTCAGTCAATAAATCAGTAAGTGGTATTTCGCTTTTGTATGTATGTGTATGTTACGCACAAAACCCGAATTGGACCATTGACAGCCCAAATTCGGCACGACGGAAAACGGTTTACGTATTGTCAGACCTGGGTTTGAGCGTTTTAAAGGATAGAGCTAGTATTGAACATTTTTACAATATTGAAGTTTCGTAAAAGCGGATATAATTTCTAGAGTATTTCAAGTTGTTAACATTATCACATAGTGGTGGTTTAACCCTCACGACGAGTACGGGGTAACTCAGATGTTACAGATAGGCATGAATAAAGAACTCGGTTAGCAGAGGTACAACCCCATCTGGGTCTTGTTGGTTGGTTATATAAAATACGAACAAGTTTTTAATGATATTTAATAAGTAAAAAGGGCTCTAATGACCTTGACGTTGGCAAGCTCTAAAGTTCCAAGAAAAATTTAATAAGTAAAAGGTTTAAAAAATTATAACTTTTCAATAAAAGCCCAAATCTGGGCAAGCAGTTAATCTTTCAACAAAGGCCCATGTCTGGGCAAGCAATTAATCTTCGAGCAAGTAGTCATAATTTTAACTACCATGTAACTTCACAGATGCTGCTGCTCTCTACTCAACAGTTTGTACTCTCTCTCCGATTGTTACAAAACATTACAATTCGTAGAGCGAACCTAGTAGAGGGGTGTGTTACGCACGACACTATTCAAGATGACACTATTCTTTTTGAGGGGGTTCACACGTATCCATAACGTTATATTATAATAACCATAAGAGAGGGGTCGTCTCCGTGGAAAGGGAAGATTTGTGCGCGGCACTATTGAGAACAGAAGTGGGGACAGCGCGTGTCAGTTTATTTGTATAAAATTAAGAATAGAGTGGGAGATTCTCGTGCTGGAGAGGACACTATGCGTACTGTTTTACGCGCGGGCTCACCATAAAGTTAATAGGAAGTGATAGGTCATTGGTGTATCATCAGTCGATAACCAGATAGAAAGTTACGCTTCTTGGGTGCGCCGGCGCAAAAGAAACAACGCAGTCGAAAGGATATCTTGACCACCGGTTTCCGGCTGCGGAGCGCCAGCGCGGCGCCGACGCTTTGGAAGGGCGCGCCGGATGCGTGCCGATTAAAAGGATGAATATAGAATAAGAATTTAGAAGAAGTAATTTGAAAATAATAATATAGGATCAATGTTATAACAATTAGGAAAATATTGATAGAAGATCAATATATAGAATTTAGAAAAGTAGTGTCATGAACATGTCATCTCGAGACATGTTATTTGCATGCATGAAACATTTATAAAAGAATCTCGTTTCTACTGTGTGGTGTAATACTCAGATGAAAAATTTACATTTCCATGATATATTTTCACAACAAAGAAATTTCGATTGTATTTTTATTTTCTCAGTAAACAACTCCTTAACTTCATTTCACTATGTGTCTTAATTATAGACAATCATTAAAAATGCAGAATTATTGTTCACGACTCTTCCTTTAGTACATTTGGTTACTACATTGTCAACGTTTCAAGGTGTGTTGACTTCTTCATTAGAGCTGAGAGTTGGTTATCCAAGTTGCATATTGTGTGGATAATATAATAACTTTCACAACGAAAGTAGAGTTACTTCTGCATTTGTAATGATTTTCTATAATAAGGACAAATGGTGAAGTGAAGCAGTATCATATGATATATGGTCACGATTTTAAAATTAACCTTTTTATGAATGAATTGATGTGGAATATTCATTAAACACAAAAATTATAAGTCTATAAATTAATTTCTTCCTTGGTAATTGTGGTGCTTTAGCAACATTATCAAAGCATGATAAATTGAAAGACGTTTCTATGTTGCTCATTTTTTTATTATTGGTGTTAAAAAGCTTTTTCGGCTGCATAGCAACCATCGTCAGTAACATACACTGAGTGTTGAGGAATATTTTTGGCGAAAATTTTTGGCATTCGCCAAAAATATTCCTCAACACTCAGTGTATGTTACTGACGATGGTTGCTATGCAGCCGAAAAAGCTTTTTAACACCAATAATAAAAAAATGAGCAACATAGAAACGTCTTTCAATTTATCATGCTTTAATTTCTTCCGCAATTTTTATCTTTCTACATATTAGATACATGTACGGCGCACTATAACTCTCGACTGCCTGAAGCAATTTCTATTAAACTCGGTACAACAATGACTCGCTGTCTGGCAACAAACATTGTGTTGGTAACACATTACCTGCACGTCTACGGATGGGTGGGAAGGGGTTTATATTTAAAAATAATAGGAAACAACCGATATTAGTAATGACTACATTATTCGGGACGCTGAAGTGAAGATTAACATTTCTCAAGCCGTTTAAATCTACGATCACCCCTATGAACGAATGTACACCCATCGTCTAGGTGGTGAGAGAGAGAAAATATAAAAGTAATCACAAATGACCGCTGTTACAGTTGGGATCATAGGTATCCGCGCCGCTGAAACTTGTACGAAAATTCCCAATGACACTCACGTCCACGATCAACCCTTGTATATCTCTACAGAAGGGGATGTTGTTTTAAAGTAATAGAAAATGGTATAGAAGTCCTATTCTAAATTTTCGATACCGCTGAAATTAATAATGATATCCTTTTACAGCATACGTCAAAATTCATCTTCAGTGGATAGAAAGACACTGCTAGCATACCCTGGGTAGGAAGAGGATGAAATTTAAAAATAAGCTGAAAAGACCGATTTATCAAGATTACTGCATTACTTTCAGGATCACTGAAATGAAACGTGACATCCCCGAGTCCGTATAAGTCCATAATCATCTCCCGATCACCCCATCGACCCTAGGGAAGAAGATGTCATATAAAAATTTGCAAAAATGACAAATTCACAGTTTTTGGCGTCGCTGACATGAGAGATGTCACCCCTGACAACGTTCAAGTCTTAATTCAGTCCCCATGGAAATGACACACTCCTTTATCCCCGGAAGAGAGTGGAAACAACATGAAAAGAAAAAATAATTGAAATAGACGGATTTGCATGAAACAAATATTTTCAGGGTGCCTGAGGTGAATAATTCATCAGCCAATTCTGTTTAAATAACATGGAATTACAGTATCCTTGAGCTAATAGAGAGAATGGCGGGATGTAAAAATAATGTAAAATGATCCGTATTAGAGTAAATCCATCGTCTCTGGGGCTTCAGAGATGAATTATCCAAATGAAAAGGAAGGTTGCGAATGGTACAACACGTAAAAATGATCTAAAATGATAGATGGAAGCGTCGCATTTATGATTTTCGGGGTGTCTGAGAAGAATTATTTTATTTAAGAGGGTGGAGAATATCGTGACACGTCAAAACTTTAAAAAGGTTTAATATTAGTTATGATACCGTAGTTTTCGAAACCGCTGTGATGAGGAGTGTCATTATCGGGGACGTTTGAGATCACGAACAACCTCCATAACACCGTTCCACCCCAGAGGAATATCCACAGTTTTCAACGTCGCTAAGTTGAATGGTGAAATCCTCTTATCGTGTATGTCTTAATTCAGCTCCTATGAAGAATGACAACCCTTACACCCCAAAGTCAGTGAGAGAGGGGTGGAAAGAAAGTGGCATGACACAAAAATGAAAATGTTTGATTTCCGTTCATTCTCCAATTTTCAATGCTTCTATATAAAATATTATACTATCTATGCCATTAAGTTGAAGTTCCATCCAAACGGTATGTTTGGCAACCCTCTAGATAGTGTTGTAAAGAGCGTGACAAGGAAAAAATCGGAAACGATCGATATTTGTGTCGAATCCATAGTTGTCGGAGTTGCTGAGATGGATTATGATACTCGGGATGCCGTTAAGTTTCTGACATGGTATGTCGAGTAAAATATACAAACGTTAGATTGATCTCTTAATAGAATACACTTAAAAGAACTTTTTCTAATACAAGTGTGTATTTACAAGGTACAGTGCTAAAAAAATAAAAATTGAAGATGATAAAGGTTGAACTATAAAAAATATGCTTGTTGTTACTCATTATAAGTGCAAGAGCTTAGAAGGTGTATAAACATAGATATTTTTAAAATATGAAATATTAATTTATATATCAAAAGGTTCGGACTTCATAAATACTAATACAACTTAAAAATTTCTGAAAATCCTCATTGAACTTTTACAATGTATTTCCTTCCCAAAAGGTACAAGGGGTATATAGTGGCTGTTCGTGAAATTTTGTGTTCGGAAATATCACTACTGGTTTCAGAGGTCCCTAAAACTACGATCTCATAACTAATAGCGGTCATTTTCTATAATTGTTATTTTTTGTTCTCTTCTCATCCCCTACTCTATGGGTGTGTATCCCTCGTGGACGGTGATCGTGGGCGTAAGTTGCATTGAGAGTGTCAATGCAATTCAGCGGTACCTAAATGATGTACTCCTCACCAATATCGGTCGTTCTTGATTTTTTAAAACTTGGTACCGTATTTCCATTTCGTCCCTTATTGGTACTAGGAGCATATAAACTCCCCTGTGGATCAATGGCAACTTATTTGGGTTGTCCTTATTCCTCTTTACGGTACCGAAATCTATAATTTCCGATAAAATATTTTTTTCATTTATTTTTACGTGCTACCCCCTTCCCACAACGTTCCTGGAAGTGTCAAGGTTGTGTTATCCCCACGGTGCATGTTGTCAGATAGTCAGTGATCTGTGTATCAAGTTTGGTTTCAAATTGCTCCAAACATTTTGGTGTTATGGATGCTCACACACATACCCTTATTTCAACCCTTATAGTTAGATTTTCATAAAATCGTACCATAATCAAACTGTATATATGTGTGAAATTACAGCTCGATTGGAAACTTAGACGTGGCCGAAAAATAAAATTACAAATTTGGAAACGGAAGGACAAAATAAATACATATATACCCCCATTTCACTGTCTTAGACTAGATTTTCCTAAAATGGTACCATTATCTATTGTCATGCAAAGTACAAGAATACATATACACGGTAACAAATAATTGATTATTAACATCTTTTTATAAATAATGGAAGAATAAATATAATATATAAATAATATAAATTTAACGAAAATAAACCACTTGTTAATAACTGCACCTGACTGAGCACGGGCGAGACATTTTTTGGGGCTGCGCTTGGAGGAAGGATGACTTGGGGTCGAACAATATGTTTTAGAGGAATGGTCTATCCTCGCTTGAGCCAGCGCGGAGACATGATCCAAAGTTTATGGCAGGCAGCTGCGAGTATTTTTCTTAAATTTTTTTTAGCAATTCTGAAAAAGGATATGAATAGTCTCAAAATGATAGAAAGATGGTAGAAAACGGTCAGTAATCGTCAAAAATAAGTAATTGATAGATGGTGACAAGTTAAAAGGTGAAGTAGGAAGGGGCTGCATTTGTTAAAGAAAGGTACAGAGGGATGGTCATAGAACCTTTCGTCAGAAGGAGATTTCCATTAGCAGAGCTGTGGATCGACATGGGTTTTTAATTGTAAAAAAGGGACGGAGAAGAACGAAGGCTGGTCATTGTGCCGGGTAAAACGTGTTCATACAATACAAGATGAGTGATAGAAAACAGAGACACGGGGAAGCGAGACGACTGCGCAGAAGAAGTTGAGGGTTCGAAATAAAGGAGGTGATGATGATATTGAACAGACGTGTTGTGTTATTTCTCAAGGAACAGAGAAACGGATTTTACCCGGAGGGGGGAAAGAAAAGAGTTTGGTGAAAGAAGTGTGTCGTTGATATGTGGGTTGTAAATTTTGTGTCAGTTCTGGTAAAACACCTAGTGAGGAGGTAAAGTTAGTGTTAGCAAAAAAAGCTGCTACTGGTCGAAAGATAAAGAACGTCACATAAAGTAAAAACAATCAGGAACAAGACATGTGAGAGCACAATCGTCAATAATTGGTTAACAAAAATGACTGACGTCATTTTGGGAGAAGTCGAATTCGCCTAATTTCGGGCGATGGAGATGGGATATGGTTACTTAAACGGGGAACAGAGACGCCCCCCAATCATTCTAAGTATTCTGATCATTCTATTTTCATTCTGATCATTTGGTTGATTTCTATTCATATCACATAGGAGTCAAGCTTTAGCATTTATTCAGAGCATCATTCGTTCAGATTCAGAATATTCTTATCCTGTAGAAGTTTTCAACATTCCACGCTTTATTTGGATGTTCTGATTTATTCAGTCTATTATTTAGTCTTATCATTATGATTCTCATGTTTCTGACTATCATGCGGAGCGATACGAACAGTTTCAATATGAGTTCGATGTAATTTTTCCGAATCTCACCTAGTTCGGCGCGAATATTGTTAACTTCACTTAAAATTGTGACGTGATTGATGAACAATTCGGCCTTGTAATCAGTGGCAACAATGGTACGAGAGTCATTAAGGCCAATATCTTCCCCAAGTTGTGCTTGGTAATGGTGGTGACGACATCTAACACCCCATGCTGGGATCAGCCTGGCGGGTGTAGCAGCTGACATGGGGCAGGCGTTGACGTGGGCATGATTAAAGGGGCACGAGGTGGTAAAGGCGCCTACGCTCATTGGCAATCCACGGTGGATTGTTGCAGAAGGTAGCCAGTCTCGTGACAGGTAATTACATAAAGGGCCGTGAACGGTACCTCGCTTGCGTCACTAAATACCAGTGAAACACCTTGAAATGTGAGTAATATGCCAAAGACTTTTGTGGCTGATGTAACCTCTGTTATTAATGTTTGGTAATGAAATACAAGGGCTCTAAAAGAATGGACAGTGAGTTAACAGCCTAATAAAGTTTATAAGATGATCACTAATTTAAGTATTCATTGAATTGGCTCAGTCCTTATGAAGTGATCAGTGGAGCAAAGTGTATTATGTGTATTTGTTCAATAGTTATTAATATGTGATTTCGAAGGGATACACCAAAAGGGATGTGTGGAATTATGTTTTGGGGGGAAGTATTCATAAGGTGTTATAAAGTGTACTTTTGTGTTAATAAATGATTTAACCACTATTTATAAATGTTTCATTCAAGAAAGATTTATGCATATTTCACTACAATAAATGGGTCGAATCCCGACCTTCCATTTGATTATCACCTTGCTCAGGGGCAAATTTAATATTTCGGAGTAAACTGTAGAGTGGGCTAGGTAAGTGATCTTATATTATTCATTTTCAAATGTCCCCCATTTTTTTTATATTACAATTGCCGCCGCAACGTGAGGTTTAGGATAACCCGCCATTCTTATATTACAATACATACATTCATACATCGAACGCAGCAAGTTAAATGAAAGTTTGTAATACACTCGGGATGAATAATTCTATTCCAATCCGAACATATAAACAATCAAGAGCGCGTAATTACAATTTTTCGTAAGGCCTCCTTGTTTTTTCGTCCAATAGCCGAATTCGGGTTTTGTGCGTAGCGTATATTGTAAGACTTAATTAGTTTTAGTGTTTTGAACAGTTAATGAATAAATAAGGAATCACTTTTCTTGGGACTCGTAAAATATACGAAAGATAGGGGCGTTGGAATGTGACGCGAGGAACCCTACTAAAGCCTGTATCAATAAACTAAAGGAGGGTGGTTTGGTGTGTGTCAAATATAATAGAGGAGGGAGAAAAGACGCGAAAGAAATAACCTTTGTTCCGAAGGACATATCGAGGCGCTTCTAAAGTCTATAATAAACATTTAGTTGGGGTATGTCGTAAACCCTTGTGAAAATTCTTAAACTCATAAGTCGGGAGAGGCGCGAAAAACTGCAAGCCTCTTATAAATTGAACGCTTAGAAATACGAAAGCACGTTTAAACAATTTCGAGAGAGATCTGGCATATTTGGAGACAAGAGGAGGAGGAGGATGGTATGTGAAAAACAGCCATCGTTAGGAATGAGCATCCAGAGGTTGTGAAAAATTAAAAAAACAATGAGTGGTGGTATCTCGTAAATCCTTCCGAGAAATGAACAGAAGCTTAGTTTTATAAGTTCTAGGAGACACGGGAACTAGGCGTCTTGTAAGGCGACCTGTTTGCACAATGGAGACTCGTTGTGGTTGTTTTGGGAGATGACAGTCTTGATTTCAGATCTACGCCAGACAGGAGAAGGGGAAGGGATTGCGAACACATATGTGAGCGAACACCCCTACGTCGACGATGGAATTCTAATAAACTAGAGCAGACATGGAAATTTAAAAGTACAGGCTGCGAGAAGCTGAGAAATGGAGCACCGTCTGGCGAAGTGAATAGGCTTTTGTGAGGGACTAAAGACACGAGTGTTTTTGATAGATAAACTTAGATGTCAACTTCGAAGTATATCATACCACCATGCACGGCGTTTTGCAATTATAACTCGATCAGCTATTGGTGGATAAATATGACACCGTCACAGAAAGTTTAACCAGTTGGGGGAAGTCATGTGAGTGAATAGATGTTGAAGATTGGTCAAAAAGGAGGAATGACGTCAGCGTTAGGAGCTAACCTAGCCCAATTCAATAAGAAAAAAGGGGAGTTTACTATTTAATATTGGGATGATATTTTATTACGATTTTTGAGAGGGATGATTATCATTCAGTCGGTCAGCTATTCAAATATGCTTCGGTATACTCTGATATTGTGTTATAGAGACTGTTCGTGATAGTCTGTTCAAGATGCTCTGTTAGAGAGGCACCGTCAGGCACCGTCAGGCATCGTCAGGCACCGTCAGGCACCGTCAGGCACCGTCAGGCACCGTCAGGCACCGTCAGGCACCGTCAGGCATTGTCGCAAAGGCGTTCATTATTCTTTAAAGGTGTTTGTTGAGACTCATATTAGTGAAGAGATTGTTCAACAGTGATTCAATGGGTTCTGATTATTCTGACTTCACTAAGGTTGGCGAAATCAATCATTACGAGGGCAAAAGATACACCCAATTATTCATCAAGTTACGTTTAAAATGGTGTAAATAGACATCCGTCGTTCGAGGAACTTTACGAGTTGATTGGGCCGCTGGTACTATCCGAGGAGAGCAAGGAGGAAGCTTTCGGGGCGTAAGGAACTCAGTAGCGGAGACAAGGTGAAAGCTACTTCGCTGTTCCGAGATCTACAACTTCCCGTGACGATTAATGCTGAATCGCATGCCATGGTAACTTAATAATTTGAAGGACACTTAATGGCACTTTATTCTCTTAAGAGTGTTCAAATATTCTCCTAAGAGTGTGCGACCAAGATTTCATTCAATGGTAAAAGGGTGCCAAGGACTCTTGACGTAATCGTGCCCTTAACTGTTCAAATGTTTCA
Organism: Laupala kohalensis; assembly: GCA_002313205.1. NCBI lineage: Eukaryota > Metazoa > Arthropoda > Insecta > Orthoptera > Trigonidiidae > Laupala > Laupala kohalensis. The sequence continues at coordinate 231,372 of NNCF01127256.1, read as the reverse complement.
TGTAAAATCGGGTTTTGGTAATGAACTATGATAACGCTTTTATAATGAACTATGATAATTAGCCATGAACTTAAGAACATTTCCAAACGCATCCGTTCTATATGAGATTGTAAATTCAGTGATTATTAAATATGTGTAACAATGTAGAATTTGTTGTATGCTTTTTTGGGGGAGTTTTTAACTGGGAATTTGTCAAATAAATTGCTGTATTCATGTAAACTGGGAATCATAATTAAACCAATATTTTATGAAAGCTGTGTTTTCTTCGAGAAGGATTAATGTGTATTTCACGAAAATTATCAACCGAACCCAATCCTCTCCTTGCGCTTTGTAGCGAAAGGCCATATTGTCCCCGAGTTAAACATGCAGAGTGGGCTAGGTAAATAATTCTCATATTTATGAGACCCTTCCCATTTTTATATGACAATTGGCGGAAACGTGTGAATCTAATAATCTTCATTAAAACCAAAATAAAAAAGTATTAGAACAAATTAAAATATTTCAAAAGTGAAAAAAGGTCGTAACCGAACATCTGCTGCGCAATCGCGGAGGTGGGTGACCGTTGTAAAATGACGCTGGGAATGATGGTTTGGGGTTTGAGCGGCCAGCAAACAGGGCGGTCGAGAAAGACGCACGTGTTTTCGGTTGAAAGTGGGACGGGGGAGAGAAAATTTCCCAAGACACAAGAGATGGCGTCGTTCAGTTAAAACCAACGGAAAATTTTTGAGTTGATGAATACTAGTAACAGAGCTATGGGGTTTTAAAGAACAACGGCTAAAAGAACACATGTTGGGGGATGGGGAGAGAGGAAGCCCCCCTTTAAAGATTTAAAGAGAAGAAAGGATCAGTTGTAGACCAAGGAAGCGTGGCTGCGAAAACATTTGGCTCACTTGTAAAAAGGGTCTGAACAATTATCTAGAGACGGCGGCAGTGGTCACAAAGCACCGACTAGGGGCTCAGGGCATCGCAGATGGGTGAGAAAGAGATGCGCTGAAGACAATGAAAGCAATTGTCAAAAGGTTCGAGAACTTTCGGGAGTTTGTTGTTATGGTCTAGAAATAGACGATATTTTTAAAGTTAGGAAAAAAGCCGGTGGAGGTAGAGATGAACGTAGGAGTAGGAAAATTTTATGAAAGAGGAGCAAGTGGATTGGCTAAAACATGAAATGGTAGTTGCAAGTTTAGCCTATCATAACAATGACGAAAGAAGGGAGGAATCATGATGACTGGCGGGAGTCACATGGTTTTTGAAAATTATATCACGTGAGAGGACTTCGGGGGTACGAAGTGGGAGCATAGGTTATAAAATCGGTAACCGAGGGGCACCAAGGGCACGACTACGAGGACAGACGACTACGAGCATTCATTCATCAGCAGTACGAGATTTTTACGTGATGACTACGAGCATTACGATTACTACGAGCGATTGAGATTTACGCTGAAAAATTCAGCTTCGTCTTCGGAGTTTTTGTTATTCAACGCATCCTAAGGTTTTTCTTAGTAACGTTGGAAATTCTTAGTTCAATGTGATTGTCTGTGATTCAAAGATTTTCTTTCGAGATATTTCTTAAGAGTCAACCAAAGATCAGGCCTCGAGATATTTTGACGCTGAGGACGGTATGGTGACAAGCTCCGGTTGCTATAGTCGGAAAGCGCGTAACTAGTCTGTGAAGGAACTTTCGATCTAGATAGCATTGGGAGTGGGGTGATGCGAGGGGTAAAGGGATGCAAATCCCCGTGTATCAGGGGACTATTCAAAACCGTCCGGGGGAAGACGGTTCTTCATCTGACTATTCCAAACCGTCCGGGGGAGACGGTTCTTCATCTATCGAGCCTTTCGCGACTTGCGTAGTAGTTGGGAGTCGTAGTAAATTCTCTGAAGCAGAACGAGATTACGTTAGAAAGATATTCTTGCGAATATGCAGTATTTTCAGTCACGTATAAAGCGCTTCAAGTGAAGCAACAAATGTCCGGCTGTATAACGCGAAAGTTAAATCGCTACGTGAGTTAGAAGCGTAAATACGCTGTTGAATACGAGAATTCGCCGCGGGCTAGACGTCGTGAACAGTAGGACCGTACGGGAGACCGACGTGCCAGCGATCATCCAAGACAGGCTGCATGGTCAAGGTCGCACCCGGCAAAGGACGAACGAGCAGTATGAGACGATGAGCTGCGAGTACGACGAAGTCGTATATTACGGAGGAGGCTGTAGGACGAACGAGTTAGTTCTACACATGATTTCGACGAAGATCTATGGGTTGTGAGTATCTGTCGAAACTTAATTGATGTGGCATTGTTGATAGGGACTTGCAATATTTGTAATTCGATGAGGTACAGGTATCTGTTCTAAGAGAATGGCTTATTGAAATAAAGAGTTTCGTAATGTATTTTTTTGTAGAAGAGAGAAGGACTTCAAGAATCATTTTAGATGAACTGTTTTATTTTCTCTGCGCTTAAATTATTTAAGGAGCTCATTACGTGCAATATTATGTCATTAAATTTAAAGAATATTATTGGTTCTTTGTATTATGAAATTCAAAAGCACGAAATATATATAAATAAGAAGAACAGTTGTAACAGTAATATCGTAGAGTTATGTTTTCTTAATTGTTCCATGGGGAAGAAATATTTGTACGTGTCAATTCTGTGTGAATATGATCAACTTTAGAAATGAAAATACAATTGTGATAATCTGCATCAGAGTTCCAAATCCTTATTTTTATTTAATCTAAATGTGTCTATGTAATTTAATAATGTTATATTTTATTGAGATCAAAAAAGGGTACATTTCGAAAAATGGTTGTAAGGCAGTAGAAGAATTAACATTTCTGCACTTCGAAGCAAAATCATGGTATGTACACCTCTTAAACAGAACGTAGTCAATTACCTGTTGCAAAACATCCACAGAATATTTAACTAATATATTCAAGAGATATTAATAGTACAATTATTTACAAAACTTTTATCGATTTATTTGGAATATTTTTATTTGCTGCTATCATATTATTGTTAATTAATGGTAACTATTAATATCACTCAGTGTTCGAAATTATTAATAGCATTAGTATTACAAGACGGTGCTGCCCCATACACTGCTGCCACCGTGTCTAGTCTTGCCAAAACCACGCCAAGCTATCGTAGAGTTAGAAATAAAGTATTGTGAATAATAAGAAGAAAAATAATTGTATTTTTGTATACTAAGTAACTTGGTATTTAATTCATTATTAATACAACGGCGTGATCAAGCATAAAAGAAATTAACATTTAATATTAACTAGAATTTTAAGAAAATCCATATTAATAAGAAATTGAAACGCATTATCTTCAATTCTTTAACGTCATAAAAAATGATGCAGTAGGCAGCATAAATTTGAAGAGGACTTTCAAGATAATCAATTTTATACTAAAGCACCACTCTTGCTTCATACGAAACAGTCTCGTTCACGAACACAATACTCCCAATAGTAATAATACTCATCGCCCTAGAGTGTCAACCACCCTTTTTCTCAAAAAGAACCATATCATTCGGGAATCGTTCTATATAATTCCCTGCCCAAGAATATAAAAGATATTATAAAATTGAATCTCTTCAAATCCACGGTTAAAAACTACCCCCTGCTCTAGTGTTTCTAGAATGTAAAGAATTTATTGATTTTAATAAAAGTTAAATCCGTCTTGTACTTTATCACGCCATTGCTGTAGTACTTTTTAAATAACTTATATCAATTTTTAAAAAAACTTTTTTTTTGCATGATTGTGTTGTCTTATGGCTCATATTAATTAAGTTTTAAGTATACTCAACTTTGGCACGTTTGTGTACATTAATTCTGTAGCCCCATCCTGGCCCGGGTTTTGCTCCCGTTTTCCTTCGAGTAGAGGCGTATTTCTTACACAGGTTCTCTAGACTTTGTCTAGGGGCGTGTTTATTGTAACAATGAATCGTGAATTTAGTGTTATTTCAATTCTTATGATTAGTGTGATCTATAGTTCGATAATAATTTGTACATGTAAAATAAATTTTTTGTGTTAAATTACAAATATATTGACATTCTATTAGTATTGTAACTCGTAGCTACCTTTTTCTTATCTAGGAATTGTTGCTGAAATTTTTGAATCCACCTCTGGCTTAGGGCCCTTGATCGGAATTGATGAGATGGTCCCTTGCTTGCTTCCAGAGAGTAAATTAATTTATTATCCTCCACGTGGTCATACGCAATTTGTACTGCTTTTTTGACAATAAATTTATTAAAATTTATTATTATAAATAACTTTAACATATTTTGGAAGGAAGTCGTACAAACCGATGAAGAGAAAAGGTTTTGATATAGGGGTTGACACACTAAAAACCTGATTAGGAGTATTGAGTTCGTGAACAAGATCATAACTTTTAAATTAATGTTGGCCATTCACTAATTTAGTTTCAAGAAACAAAAAAGTTTCATACATATAAATTAATGGGAAAGTGAGAATATTTAATTCCCTAAATTGGAATTTTGAATTTACGGTTCACAAGAATTTTTGTAAGGGAGAGATTTACTTATTATTCTAACTACTCTCTTTCCTGTTCAGAAAGTTTGGATGCTCTGAGTTTAGTTGCCCTAAAACACAATGCCATTATGTAAATGAGTATTTACACTTCCAGAATTGACTCAAAGGGCGACATGTGGACTTGCTAAATTGACTATGAAATTCGCTATACATAACACTATTTGCTTTGTTGCGAAGTTAGATTAACAAATTGACAATAACATTTGTGTTGTTCTTGAATATGTAGACTTAATAAATTTATTGTCAAAAAACAGTACAAACTGCGTATGACCACGTGGAGGGGAAAAAAACTAATTTACTCTCCGGAAGCAAGCAAGGGACCATCCCATCAATTCCGATCAAGGGC
>NNCF01127256.1:181114-225658 GCA_002313205.1 Laupala kohalensis | reverse complement strand
GATTCGGAATGCGTAACACAATTTGCTTAATTGGGAATTAAGATTGTCAATGTGACAATTCCATTTGAGGTTGTCTTGAATATGGAGACCTAAGAATTTTGTATTTGTAACAGTTTTTAATTGTGTTCCGTTTAAAGAAAGAGAAACCTGGGGTAAAGATTTTGTGATGATACTATTGTGAAATGACATAGACACTGTTTTGTCAGTGTTTACAATGAGACTATTTGCATGGAACCAAGTCGAAAAGTTAGACAAAACGTTTTGAGCATTGGCGTGTTTACATAGTAAATTAGTGTCATCAGCAAAAAGAACCATTTTGCAATCTGATGTGGATGAAGACATGTCTTAAGAATTTTGTTTCCCTATTAGTCCTTGCTCGGGTTTCACTTGTCAAAAGAGATACCTGTGGGCGAGATTTCGCTGTTCCTCAGAAAAGAAACATAGGTACCGTGTTTACTATGAGCATACACAACGTTTGAGACCACATTACAATGAGCACCATGCCGGTACCCTCCTCTCAATCTGAGTATACCTCTATCTCTTCCCTACCAGTTTAAACCTCCAACCTGGCGGTAGGGGACGGAACAAGTACTAACTCATGGATCCACCACTAGATGGCGGTACTAGCACTATTTGACAACTAAATGGCGGGATTTTCTTAGGAGGAAAAATCTATGATACTGTTTCGGCACGTATATTCTGTGGAAGCAAGACGAGCCTATTAAGATCAGATCCTACTAGTTACCATCTCAAAATGTTTATAAAGGTAGATTTTCAGTAACAAATAAAATTATTTAAATAAAACCAGATGGTTGATTGTGCAATACAGATTAACAAAACGTTTATTCACAGAAACTAGTCAGTCAACAGAACTGATTGATGAAAGAAATCCCAAAATTAATTGTACCAGAGTATTGATTAAAATCTAATAATTGTCACAAAAATACCTCTCGTAAATTACAAGTACGTTGAGATTAAATTGATTAAACAAGGCCCAAAACGTTTTAACACAATTGTTCACAACATCTACAAATTATCTTTGAAGAATTTAGCTCTGCCCATCGTAATTGCACGTTCTCAAAAGTTCGAAGTCGCGATACTGAACCTCTCACAGGCTAAAATTGCCCGCAACACATAGATTCAAGTAAATACGTCGTACACGCAATTCGTATACCTCAACGACGTCTTCTTTCTTCACTTCTTGAAGTTGCTGGCAAGTAGGCGAAGTCAGAGTTCTGTAATTGCAACGAGCTGTCCACGAGTAGCGTCGCTTGCAAAAATTCAGTTCATACTGAACACTCGGGAATCTTATCAAACTGATGCATAAAATGTTCTAGTAATCTATCATATTTATACAACACCTAACGCTCCGTGTTACGATTGAACACTCGCCCTAACAGTAATGTGAAAGTGCCTGTTTTGTCCCCAAATACAAGACCTACTCGTTGTTGAAGCGTTGGTTAGAAAATGAGTGTGTGTCCTTGCGTAGTAAAGCGCCGCATGCGGAGTGAGGAGGGAGGGGTTGCTTCCCTTTGATTGGATGTCTCGCATCACGGGTGGAGTAGACAAAAAGCTTGCTTTTGACAGCTGTTTCTTGGCTTCGGATCGCGAAACATCTAAGCCTCGCCGCGCGCTATTCAAATTCAATTGAGCGTAATAATTATTTATCTCACGTAATATTAATGCTACTAATACATACGAGTATTTTAACTAGCAACACTCAAGAAGAGGGTCAAAATATAAAACGGAGAATTTCTGCCTACGTTTCGATGTTTAATACGTCTTCTTCAGGGCATCACTATAAAAATACATCAAATGAATACCATTTTATGTATTTTTATAGTGATGCCCTGAAGAAGACGTATTAAACTTCGAAACATAGGCAGAAATTCTCCGTTTTCTTTACCATGATTCCAATTAAATAATTTCCAAATAGTGTAAAAATTTCATTCAATTCTATGAGATCTGGATGGGCATCCAAAAAGATGCAAAGGAAATCAGATATCTTTAAGCTCCCAGTTTACAAGTAAGTCTGGATTTGTAATGTCAAGGAATCCTCGCCTCTGGTGTGCCAAAGAAAACCGTCTTTCTATCGTGATTTCATACGGATGTAAAGAACAAATTCTAGCTGTTCCTGAATTGGTCAATTCCAGGCGCACGCTGTTTGGAATGCTATCTCCAACAGGAATCTTGATAACAAAGTGGAGATCCTCTGTTGCGTTACAACGGCCTTTATTACAGGTCGTCTATGGTGCCTGTGTACTTTTTGATCATAAATTAAGCAGGCATTTGATAATCTTCGGTTCCCGCCATCAGATTATGATATTTTCTCGGAACAGCGTTTTTGAAGCAAAAAATCACCATACAAGCCCAGACATCCCCCTTTTCAAAGGGTTTAAAGAAAATTGGAATAATTTCGGACAATATCAAAGTAAGTAAAGAAATTGTAGAGGTTCACTTGAACTGTGTCGCAATTGATGCATTGCTAGATTTCTAACAAACTGACCTACAAAAGAAGATAAGACATAGCTATCGAGAGTTGGTTGAGCCTTCCATCTTATAGTCCAAATTTTTTGACTAATTCCACTATATTATCTAAAAACATCTCTCCTCAGCTCTCAATTTGAAATAACCCCCGAAGACAAAACCGGTCTGCTCAACATAAGTATATTCCTTGTGGCCTGCTATATTAAGCCATGGCTTCAATGTGTTTCAGCTGTAAAAGACCCTCAACAAGACTTGAGTTTCCTGAAATCTCTGAAGATGTATCAAAACAAAGACAATATCATAACGAAAGCAGATCTGCAGATGGTTTGTCAGCACTTGTGGTACTTTATGGACGAAGTGGCAGTCTTGGCTCTGTTTGATGATTCTGTGGATAAAGAAACGAAAGTAAGAATAGTGGAAAATTTGAATAGAGAAAACCCAGTGACCACTGGAAAGCGATATATGCCATCTAATGAAGACCTCAACCTTTTATTTTTAAATAATGGAGTGTTTCTGTAATTCAATCAAGCCTTTTCATTTTCATTTTACGTTTATTTACAAAGACATACCTTTTTTAAATTAAATAGTTATTTCTCTGATACTATCAAGAAATTGCAATAAGGAAATTCATTATATTCATTAATATGAACATTTTCTGAATCAGCAATTCACAATGATATTTATTCGTTTCAAAAAAGATTATAGCAGACTTTATATCTACCTAGAGTAAAGATTTTTTTCTTTGCTGAAGTTACGATGTCCTTTTATATGGGGGAACAATGAGTCGTTCTTGAAAACCAGGCAAATTGTTTCAACCCTTAAAGCTGTCAACAATACTGCTGAAAGAACAGTGAAACTATATACTGTAAACTATATAGACCACTAAAATTGGAGACACCAGCGTTGCGCTCAAATTTTTCCCAAGTTCTCACATTTCATCCAACTAACTTGCAATTTTTACTTTATCTTATACAAAATGTTTCAAAGCTCTCACAAAGATTTGAAATCGATTGAACTGTAATAATGGACTGGGGAAAACATTTAGAGCATCACCAGAAACTCTATTTGAAATTGGAGAACTTCAGTGTAATGCTCAACCTTTTCTTCAGTCCGTCTTTCCGTTTCATCAACTTAAAATTTTTATCTAATATTTATCAAAAGTTTTCAAAGTAATAGAAAAAAATTCAAGTTTATTGGATGAAAAACACAAGACTGTAGAAAGAGTTACGTGCTCAGCCGGCACCTAATATTTTACAAGTTGAGCTTTTTTTACCATCCAGCAACTTTGACGTGAATTCGGCACGGTTTAGCATATTCCTATGTGTATATTTTTATATGAGCATTTAGGACCAAATCGAAAAAAAAAGAGGGTATGCGTTTTTATTTTCGCAATATATATATATATATATATCGACCCATATAAGGAACACCCTACTGTACCTGTATAACTTAAGACCACTACGCATGTAGAAAAATACGCATCCTACGAAAAGGATATTCCAGATGAAAAGTTGATGTTTTAAATGGAGACATCTGTCTGTACCAAAATTGGCCACCCTCACATTTACACATTTAAAAGTCTGGTTAATAAACTAATTTTAGCGTAACCCAGAAACATAAAAGTGGAAATAGTAGTTTTCTATTCCCTTCGAAGTTGATTTCCGTGAATTCCCCTCGCCTCTCACCATCGGGGTGCTTAATTTCGGTGTGTCTAATCGCAACATTTTTACTGTAAAATGAAATTCACAAAGTTAAGTTGATTTTTTTACAGAAATTTCAACTGTATAGAACAAAAATGTTTCAATTTGTATCGCAAGTATATGCAGTATGAAATGAATTGCTTCCTAATTGCCAAGACCGAGAAAAATGAATTTCGTGGATTACAGCGCCATCTGCACGAATGTAAAAAATATTTCAAGCAAACCCCAAGTATTTTTTTGCCATAGAACCAGAATCTACAATAAAAAATGGAGGGTTCACATTTGAAATGAAAATGTTGACCTCCGTCCTACTTATTTGCGAGAGGTGGGGGTTGAATAATTTTGGTAAAGACTGATGTCCACTTTGAATACATTAATTTTTGATCCAGCATATATTTTTCGTGCGATGCGTATTTTTGGAGATTTTTAGTTGTCTCAAGTTAAAGTACTGCCTGCCTGACTGGTTAAAACGAAATTTTAGAAATTACAAAGCCTACAAAACTTGAAATCGGTAGGTTGGGACTAGATATCCACAAAGATGGATTTTACGAAAATACGCCCTTAAGGGTTGAAATGTTTTATGTACCCACCATAACTCTAGAGTGTCAGGAGCAGTTTCAACCAAACTTGATACGTATATAACTATCTGATAACAAGCACTGTTGGGTCAAGATATCTCTGGCACCTTTAGGAAAGGGGTGGAAAGAGGATGACTTGTAAAAATGATGGAAAAATCCTATGTTAGATTCGAAACCACAGTTCTTGGTGCCGTTGAGATGGATAAGGGCGTCCCCGACACTTTGTGAGTCCACAATTAATCCATATCGCAGATAACATACTAGCATCCTTGGGATAGGATTGGGAACATAGGACAGGTAAAATTTATAAAAAAAGCAACCGATATTGGTGTTAATACATCATTTTTTTAAGGCGCACAAGAGAAGAGTCGCACTCTCAATGCTGCTTAAGTCCATTGCGATCCCTTTCGATGGAATATACTGTCTTTGCGAAGGGGATGAAATGAAAAATAAACGACAATGACATATTTGTATTGAGATACTAGTTTTCGAAACCGCTGAAATTAGTAATGACATTTCCGAAGACGCTTAAGTTCACAATCAGTCCTTATAAACTCCAGCACCCTTAGGGAAAGGAATGCCATGAATAAATTATCGAACATGATGGACATCAGTGACGAATCCACATTTTCGGCGTCGCTGAGTTGATAGTGTCGCTGAGTTGATAGTGACATACCGAAATCGTGAAATTCTAAATTCAGCGCTCATGAGCGAAAGAACCACTAGCACCCCTTGGTATTGGGTGGAAACACATTTATGGATAAAAATAATCAAAAACTAATTTTGAAATATAAAAAAATCAAAAACTGTATCGGTTCCGTAGTTTCAGGGTTGATGAGATGCTTAAACACCAATGCCATTAAAATCAAGTTGAGATCACACAGGGGCACGGGATCCCTAGAACTGGCGGTGGGTAGGGCGAGACGTAGAAGTAACATAAAATGACTGATATTAAGATGGAGTCCATGATTTTTGTATACTCTGAGATGAATCGTATTTCCAAAGACATGTGCGGTTCAGACCACATGAGGTGCACGACATCCCTAAAGGTAGAGGTTGGGAAGAAGGTGACACGAAAAAATCGAAAATATCCGTTATCAAAGGATTTTACGAAATGAGAATGTGAGAAAGAGTAAAGCTGCAAACTTATAACAAAGTTCTCATGAGCAAAGCCTTGTACATCAACTGGCGGTACACTGGCGTGTGAAAAGAATTCGATTATAGATATTTGAATATAGGCCATCAAATACTGTATCAAAAGTAACATTTTAATGTTTTCATGTGAAACATTACTTTTCCATTTTCTCGCGAAGAACTCGCACACGACAGATTTCTCAGAAGATTACACTAACAAGTAGTCCATGCAGTATAACGAATGAGCATATTTCATTTCACATTCTGCAAAAAGTGTCTACGAAAAATTCAAATAATCTTACTTTTTGTTTTGTCAACAGAAGCATATTTTTGACTGTGGAAAAAGATTTACTAAGTAAAGTACACATTAAAAATAACACAACGAAAAATAACTCAATTGTCATTTAGTGCACTATCAAATTTTGTGAACTGAATCTATAGGTTCTTTAATATTAAAGTTATATCCTTATGCTTACCCCCTACATGCTTATAAGCATGGGAACACAGTAAGTGTAATCGGATATATGTCTTTGAAATGCTATTGCACTCCGATTCACAGCTCCCCACCCTCCTCCAATACCTATTTCAACAAAGTGTTTCTTATTGTCGTACCTGGCTTGAGGATATTGCGCTATTGAGCTTCGTAGCAGTGAGCACAACGTTGCCATACTTTTGGCGGATGTTTTGAGAGTCCGCTCGGTAGGCAATGGCTCCATGCGTTACGACGGGAATAATGCGCTCCGGAAAGGCGTGTCCACGCTCTTTGCACACCTTCAGTGAGAGAGAAAAAAATATTATTATTCTAGTTTTTATTTAGCTGTGCAAGCTGTGCAAGGTCTAGCTGTGCAAGCGTGCTGGACCGATAACCCAGAGGTCTTAGGAACGAAAACAACTCATTTTATATTGTGGTTTGCTCGTGTTATATTATCGTATTAAATAATAGACGAATGGAATTGAATGAACAAGGCAATATCTCAAGATATTTAATGTCAGAAAATTCTCGTAAACCAAATCGAAAGTCATACAGTACATATAAATAGGGCTGAATATTATAAACGATTACACATACACATGGAAACGGCATATCTAAAAACTTACACAAATTTTCACGAGTGAACTTCGAAAAAAAATATCAGTTCATAATTTGGGTTGTTAGGAGAATTATTGTATATTCTGTATATAAATGCATTTAGTACGTTCTCGTAATATTTTTATTTCTTCAGATGTATCAAAAACTGTTTCGGAGCTAAATATTTTGCCATAGAAGAAAATATGATTAAGATTCCTTTCTTATCATGTACTATTTTGCATCGTTTTTATGTATTGTTTAACAATTTAATCTTATCATAGTCTCATTTAATTATTAATATCAGGGAACCGAGCTACGCTCTGACTTATTCAATATACAAATATTTTTAAATAAATTTGAAATTAATGAATTAGTAGACATTTTTCATAAGTATTTCAAGTAACAATTTAATAAAATTTGTTAATTGAAAAAAATGATTTCAATTATTTTTTCAGTAACTAACTGATAAAAAACAAGCTGCCCTTTCACGATAATAGTTCCATGCCACGCGAGCTTTTAATTCAGCCCTGATGTTGGTAATATTAGGTGGAAAGTAATCAGGTAACGAATTTCATATCAAAAAGAGAATGTAGTGCAAGGGTGCCCTCTGTGGTTCGTGACGCAAAATGCTTCATTGCGTTTTTTTGGCGGGGGATCGAATGTTTTTTAATTGAGGTTTTAGGACTCGCCAATGACTAGGTCATTAAAGGTCTTGCTGGAGGGATGCAGTTTCGCACCGTAAGGAAGAGCCAACGTGACTCTTCCCCGTGTTTGGGACTCGCCAAATACCTCGACTATACACACATTAAAATCCCCCCTCTATTCACCAAATATCTTAAGACAAAGATTATAGGAAAGGACAGAATACAGTTGTCCAATACTTTATATCAGAAAATAAATAAATTCTGAAAACAATCATTTTCCAGATAAAAGAAAAAGAGGAATCAAAGGAAAGTAGACGAAACTGGGAAGAATGCAAATTGAAGCCGTCCCGAGAACTTGTGCGAGGAGCCCCGATCTATTTATAAAATTCAACAGTTTATTAACATCATCCGTTCCCTTTCCGAGAAATGTTGCTAAATCTGCAGCTATACCAATGTTTTTTCCGTACTGGTGACGCACTTTCAAAGAAGAACTACACTCCTCACATAAGAGTTCATCGCCAAGTAACAAGAGATACCGATGAGTGAGAGGACAATGTCCTACGCGCAGGCAGATTAGTAAGACCTCACGCCTGGCTGACCTACGAGAACTGATCCATAGCTTAACAGAGGACTTGATAAATCGGAACTTATTCCCTTCAACAGCCAACCACTCATTGTTCCATTTTCTCTGTACCCTCTTGATGGAATTTAAGATGTCCCGTTTTGGAGTAGAGAAATTCTTGAGATATGCCGCCTTCGGGGGAACGTCTGCTTCCTCATTCCCTCTTATTCCCACGTGTCCGGGAATCCAAAGAAACAATATATTGTTTCCGTCACTTTGAAGTGAAAAAAGTACATCCTGAATGTTCTGCATCAGCTTATCGACTGAGTACTTAGTCTGAATTGCTTGAAAGGGATTCAGTGAATCACAGCAAATAAAGAATCTTGATCTTCGGGATAACTTTGTTGATCGCTGTGCTCTTAATATAGCGTAGCACTCAGCAGTGTAAGCACTCCGCAAGTCGCCAGGATGGTAACCAACACTATCGGTCTGCTTCGACACGTAAATAAACACAGGAATGTAGACCCGATGTTCGTCGAGGATTAGGTGGAAGTATACAGCAATATCGCGGCTGCAGTGTTCTTCTTGTCATATTGCAGAAGATCGAAATTAATCCTCGGATCATGTAAATCCCACGGAGGCGTCTTACTGAAACCTTGATTTAAGATGTGGGAACATTTAAGGTTCCAAAATTTGATCGGAACAATATCCAAATGGTTTGGTTGCTCTCAGTCTGTTGCTGTAGGACGGAAGAAGGATGAAATATGGCGTTGTGTACCAGATTGTCGGGTAAAGTACGCACATGGGAAAATTGCCGTAACATGAGTATTTGCCGTCGGAGGTAAAGACTTGGTTCGCCACTCTCGGCATACAAACTGAGAATGATAGTAGTACGGTAGACTCCCGTAACTCGTCGCTTTCCTGGATGATAGACACTATCCAACTTTTTTAAATAGCTTGCGCGAGCAGGACTATACATTACGAAGCCATAATCGAGCAGAGATCTAATGAATCCTGGATAAAAACTGGAGCAAGGAGGAGCGATCAGCACCCCATTCCCTGCTACTCGAGTACTTCAAAAGATTCAGAGTCTTTAATGTTCTAGCTCATAGTTTGGTAAGATGTTCAAACCAATTTAGTGTCTGATCAAAGATTAGACCTAAGAACTTTAGTCTAATTTTAGAACGTTGTCCCCAGTGTGAGGTGAGGTTCTAGCACGAGGCTTGGTCTCCTACTGAAAAGAACACAGTGGCTTTCTTATCATAAAAACAAAAGTCAGTCATCTTTGACCGTTGGAACAATGTATTGGGACGTGTTGAATTTGTCTCTCCGCACCTGTGACACTCTGCGGTGAGCAGAATATGGCAAATTCTCTGACAAAAGGAGAGTGTTGAACAGGATTCCTCACAGCAGATGTTATGCTGTTAATGGCCACAGCAAATCAAGTCACACTAAGGCTGAGAATCGGAAGGTCACCGTTCTTGAAGAAGGAGATTCAAGGTGTCTCTTTCAATTCTGTATTATTTTTTATTCATTTTATTTGCTAATTGAAACTTGTATCTTTGCCATCAGGTCATTACCAGACCTTACAATCTTGCAATGACACTCTGGCGTGTTACGTCATGCGGTGCTGTTTACATCTTAGCTTACCGTGGATGTTACTCAGTTGTGTCGTGATTTATGTTGTGCGACTCGATGGAGATGGGTGGATACAATGTATTGTGGTGGTGATGGTAGATTGTGTAATAATTACATATACAGGTTCGTCTTTCTTTGTTTTTTGTTGTTGATTTACTGGTTTTCAATTGTGTTTAAGGGTTGTTTAATTAGTTGTAGTTTTTTGTGAGAAATAATTGTAGAACCTTGTGTTATTTAGCCCTGATGAAGGAAATATGTTTCCGAAACGTCGCTCGTATAGAAAAGTTTTTTCTTTCCTGGACTCTCCACAATAATTGGTATATATCATAGACAACGGGGTCAATAACATTCAATTAGTGTATATATGTTAATTTCTCATCTAAAACAACAACTAAATATTTCACCTCTTTTCTGATACTCAATTTTCAGTTACCAACTTTCGCAATCGGATCTCGTTTTTATATTTCATCTCAATTATCATTTTTTCTATCTTTTTCTTCTTCCTTGATACTAATTTTATCTCCGAACTTAAATCCATAACCCTTTGTGGTACACGTGTCCCATTCCTCTCTAAATTCCGTCCGATATTTCCTGGTACTAGCAACACAAGGTCATCTGCGCAAGCTATTTCATTAACACGCTCCTGCTCCATTTGTTCCAGCAATATATTCAACACGACATTCCATAGCAGTGGCCCCTCATGGCTACTTTGTGGACAACCTTGATGCAATCCTCTCACAATTCTCTTCGTTTCTATAACGATAATTGTAGGTCTGTCTTCTAATTATGAATTAATAAAATAAAATCTATACCTCCTAAATCTTCTCGGTGGTTTTGCAGAATGTATCCCCAACCGTGGTTTATAATGAACATTATTCTGCCCCTATTGATCAATCTCACCCACGTACGCACTTTACTCTCTCCCTCAATGCGTTAGTATAGGGGCGCACACTCTGAATATTTGGCATTGAATGAGTGCTACATACATATTTTTTGGTGTCAAAAATTAATCACAGATAGTATCCCACTGTCGGCGAGCCGTTCTATTTCTGGAACATTTTAACCTGACAATGCATTACATATGAGGTAAGGTGAGTGAAGAATCGCGCATAGTGTCGGCTGTGGAAGGGGAAACCCTTCGCCCTCCCTATGCCTCTTGTATGAACTGTGATTATTGGCGTGGTGGGGGAGATGCTCGGGCATGCGCAAAAAAGAATCTTAAGCGTCGTTTCCATGAGCAAGAAATATGTCGACATAACTTGCGCGAGTTGATGTCTCGTCCGTGTAAACGAGTCTGAGTTTCTCGGACAGTTTCTGAATATGCCAGACTCAGAGAGAGTTAAAGCAAGTCCATGTAAACACAAGATCCATTCTCTCTAGACATACAACATTGATTTTGAACCCACGCGAAAGTTTCAGCGACATTTTGGTTCCAATTTTCTTTGTACCGCTCGTGTGGGGCTGTTAGTCGAGGTAAGGTACGCGTTGTATGTTACGTATTTATAAAAGAATATAGTATTTACTATAGCATGTAGTTACTAGTATTTATTATGATTCATGGAAACACTTTTATTTTATATTACACTCGTATAAAATAAAATATTCACGTTAATTATGGGTGTAGATGAAGAGTTAAAAAAATTAAATATACACTTTTCGTCTCATGTACTTAACAAATACGTTCGATAAAATTAATGAAATGAGTTCACAAAAACGTTAAGAGTCTGTAGTCAGGTAATGTATGTTCCGGAGTATTTTTCTTGTGCCACTTCAGTGCTTTTGTGAATACACATATATGAGGAACTATTTTTTTTATGGAATGAATAGAATGTGTGTATGTTAAGAATTTTGATCCCCCGATAACTCACGAACAAATTGATGCATCAAAACCAAACTTGATATTTGACTTTCAAAACGTTGGAAATAGAATCCTATTTCTGGGCAGTTCATTTCGTCTTCATTTACACACCGCGCTCCACATCCGATTTCTTAAAATTCAAAATTTTGAAAATATGTATAGAAGCATTTTGATTGGTCAGCTAATTCTGTTTATAGATTGCTAAACCGAATTCCTGTATGACACACCGTTTCTGAGATACAGAGAAAATTTATTATGCAAAAAAGGAGTTATCTAGGAGGGGTCTTTTTTAATCTACCTATTGGGCTACTGCAAAGAGTTTAATGGGGAAAATAATTCATGCAATCAATACTTGAATGTGTAATTATGATGTTTAGGAGTTTACCAGGTAATGTAATAATAAATATTTTGAAACCGATTGATCATTTAAATAAGTCATCTTGTTTAATAATTAAAACATATTATGATTTGTTTTTTATGTTTTTTTTGTTTTGTGTTAAATTTTTAGTATTATGTAGGGTATTTAGAGACATTATTTTCTGTTATGAATTGTAATTGAAAAGTTGAGTGGGGCACACTACAGATTTTTTTGTTTTGTTTTATCACAAAATTTCAAAATTTTGAAACGCTGACACCTTTTTCATTTTGTCCTTCTTTTAACAATCCTAAATTTTTATTTTTCATAACCGAAACCTTGAAGCCCTACTTTTGATTTTGTGTGTGTGATTATGTCTAATTTTATGAAACTAGTCAAAATTTTCTTACTCGTTTTAATGACAACACGTTTCTTTACTCATTATACAAATCAATATAAGATAGGTTCAATATAAAATTGTTTGAGAACCACACATGTGATAAGAGTTGTAATTCTATCTACAGCATAGCAAGAAAAGCGTTAGAGGTGATTGATTATAAGACGAACAATCTAACCTTGGCTGCATCCTCGAGAACCGGAGCATACTGTCTACCTGTTCTCTCCAGTGATTCTTGTATTTTCTTTTGACTATCTTCCGGCAGTTCCATGACCGATCTCAAGAGATTATTGAAATCACTTTGATTGCTGAGAGCTGAGTTGTTCGTTGGCATGAGCGTCATGATGATAATACGTCACTATCTGCGAAGATACAACATTTTGGATGTCATGCCAGTTTGGATGGCCATGGTAAGGATGGTGAGAGTTTTCATAATCATTTTTTTTTTCTACGACTCTAAATAATACCCTTCGTTACATTCCTGATTAAAAATAATTTAGTCTTTCTGGTAATTTGTTATGATATTAAACAATATTTATCATGATATTAAACAATAGAATTATTTGGGGGCTTGGGAAAGCTAAAGAAATAAAATATTAATAATATCTACAATTATGACCGAGTGTTAAATCTCATTTGCATAACTAAAACAAACGACGAAACCAAAGTAAAAATTTCCTTTTTTGTAAAATTACTTACACTCACATATTCTCCCAAGATAAACAGGTGATCTTTCCCACAATTTTCGGTTAAGATGCACGAAACTCATAAGAAATTTCAAAATGAATATCAGTTCATCATCGATTGTCTCTTCTCGGCAAAATAAAATATCGATTACGTATTTACTAGTTTTTTCTTGAAGGTGATCACATCGTCAAAAGACACACCGTTTTACTTATAGGTCCTTTAGCAAATTGTTTATTGTTATCTGAAGCAATAGCTATTGGTCTTTATCTCCAACATAAAAATAAAACAAGGAATGCAGAAAATGACGAAGAAAAGCAGCCTGATGCACTACAAACAACTGGAAAGGAAAATAGTGTATCACGTAGTTACCACTTCAAAGACAATTTCAGGGCAAACAGTGGAGCCAACATTATTATTCAAGAGAAACTTTTCTGACGCAAGGTGCAAAAATCAGTCAAGCGCAACCGAGATTAACAGCCCTGCCGCGACGTCGCAGAAGTGAGATCAGGGAACCAAGGTACTGCACCACACGAAGTGGTCTGCACGGTACCTACTTATACTAGAGCTCTAAAAAGATAGAGCCTTACTTATACTACAGGCCTAATAGCTACGTCATGAACTGGGGTTGCCGTAATAACATGTTTACCCAACGGAATGTTGTTATTAATAAATGTTGAATCGCCATTTCATGTTAAGTGCAGGTTGTGTGGTGGGCTTTGTTTGGTATGAGCGTTTCTTGTTTGTTTATTTATTATAGATTAATATTTCTTTGTGTTTACCATGATGAGATTTAAGATTTATATTCAAAATTGCGAGAAAACGTATTAGAACGGTCCACGGGTATCTGTTTTTAGGGTTCCCAAGAACGAAAACTTACAAAGTAAAAAGAAAAAAATCTATCATTTGAAAAAAAAAATATACCTAACTTGTTTCGTGAGGTAATATTTTTTTATTTCAGTGAAAAAAGAAACGTTGCATTGCAATCAACCATTTCCTCTATGCTCATAAATTTTAAATTAGAGATACATATACTACGTATGATACGTTAAGAAATTCGGTAAGAGGATTAAAAGTTTTAGTCGATGCGTTTTTGACGAATCCATGTTTGAAAAAGTATTCATTAGAATTCATTATAGTTTTTACACGAGTATATCCTATTGTTTCATAAAAACTCGGAGACAGTATGAAATGCAACTTAACCTAAAATATTGCGGAGAACTAAGAATGTTACAATCTTTGTTTTGCTTTTGTTTTTAGGTTTCGAAGCTCACTTTCGGATGGAAGACTTACTCAGATCTGCGAGTTGCTTCGATGAAAATAATACGAAACTCCACTAAAAAGAATTAATCTTCGGGTTGAAGCAATTCTATTAATATTTCCGAACTGTACTAGTTCCTTATCTACAACGAGAGAGAGAGAGAGAGAGCAGAAGAAAGAGAACGTACTGAAAATGAGCATTTAAAACGTATTGCAAATTGGTATCAGTAGGTATCGGCAGTAGCGTATCTTAATCAAATTAGACCGGAGTGGAAGTATTTTAGTAGACCCCCATCTTCAAGTCACTTACAAACATAATTGCTAGCCAACAAGAGCATACCTATCGCACCAATATATTTTTGATCAGAGATTTTATTTTACAATAATCTCAATTACTCTTTATTTTACTGATATAAAATGGTTTAGAGTATATTTGTGTTCAAATTTACATGTTTTTGTGACATTTTGTTACAAATTTGAAGACACCTCACAGTTGGAGGCCCGAAGAGGACCGCCCCCTCCGCCCCCACCGAGGTACGCTTCTGGGTCAGCATCGCAGTCGAACTTCATTGACATGTCTTATGACATCAGTTATGACATCTTTTGAGCGGATATGTAGAAATGGTAATGAAAATGTAGACTCAGCTGATTCACCATTGTAATTCGAGACATCCATAAACAGTTTCGTGTCGAGGAACCTTAATACATATTCTTTTTGCAGAATTAACTCTGAAAAATGTGAAAGAAAATTAAAGAATTTAAAGAAATTCCATTGAAGAAACATGAATAACTGTGATATACTTTTAAAATTCGTATAAGAAGAATATTTACCAAGCTCAAATACGTTCTCTTTAATTAAACTACTCGGTACAAAGAAGACCGTTCTCCAGAACACAATTGTATCTATGATTGAATGAGTTCAAGCAAACTATTATTTCCTTCAATATGACAGTAAAATTTCCTATTTTGCAAAATCTATTTGTACCGAGTTTAATGAACATAACAGCTACAATATATAATTATAATTTTTTAAATATTTTGTCATTTAAGGAGATAAAATAAGTACCTGAAATCACTTCTCTAATGTATTCAAAACAAAACAAAGCATAAATATTTAAGCAACATCGACATGAACACATAAATTAATAAAACAAAACACGATAAATTTCTTGAATTAGAATAAGTAAATAAACATTATAGTCAAAAAACCAGTTGCAAACCGCATAAAACCACGGGAGGGGCAATAAACTAAGTTACACTCCGGAAACAAGAAAGGGACTATCCCATAAATTTCGACCAAGGGTCCAAGAACAGTGGCGGATTTGACATTAATAAAAGGAGTTATTTAACAAATAAGTAGTTTATATTTATTATTCAAAAATAAACCATTGATGTATAGTATAGTAAAAGATCGAGATTAATAATAACAAATTTATTAATGACATAACATTCCCGCCTATATGAAAATCCGTCTCCCCTCGAAGGAACACCTGAGAAAAAATCCCGGTCCAGGGTGGACCAACAGAGATAATGTACTCAGACGTGCCAAGGTTGTGAAAGAAATAACTTATAATGAAAAAAGATTCAAAACATGCATGAATTAAAAAAATTAATATGTACATAATAGTATTTTAATAATAGCGTGATAAAGTATAAGAGCAATGAACCTCATTTTATTTTATCCGGAATCATATGAAATAATATTTATCCGAAAATTGAAACTCATATTTACATATTTTATTACAATCAGTAAATTCTTTAACATTATAGAAGCAATATCATCTAAGAGAACTTTTAACTGACGATTTGAAGAGATTAAATTTATTAATTCAGTATTTTGGGAAGAGAAAATGAGTCCCCAAGGAATTTACATCAAGTACGTGTTTGGCAAACACGCGACCTCTAGCTAAGTCAGGCATTACTTCCACTTACTTGTGCCATGCTCCTTCCTTTCTCTTACCTGACCGTCCTAGGACACCTTTTGTTCTTTCCGATCCCGACGCTATTAGGGCTAGGGTATCTTTCATTTTGCTCACTTTTTGTCCCCCCTCATTTTTTGTCCTCAACGTTTTGATGTATGTTTTGAGATATGTTTCAGTATATTGTAATTCAGGAGGGATTTTAGTGGGTATGGTTGAGTCATTCAGCGAGTCCCACACGCTGGGAGAATCATGTTGGCGCTCCTTAGTGCGTAACTGCATTTTCCCTATCTGTACTAAATTTTAGAACTCTAATGACCTCGATGTCGACGAGCCGTAAATCCCAACATTGTTAGTGGCATTGGGCGGTATTTTCGTATATCCTAGCTTTTGTATATAGTTAGATTTGATTATTTCTTAATTATTGATCAATGTAACAGCGTTATAATAAGATAAAATGTTAGTTAGGAAGCGGAAAGGTCTCGAGACCGTTGCCGTAGGGGTGGTAGGAAGAGAAGACGATGAGTTTTGACCACGACCGTTGTGCTTCTTTGTGTGAAAGAAGAGTCGTAAAAATGCAAGTGAAGGGAAAAGTGGCTACTCACCACGAGGTATTTTTGAACAGGAGTAAGAGGCAGATAAATGTTTTAATGTCAGGAATGAATCGTTACATTCAAACTAGTAAGCAACGGAATATAACAAAATATATTTTGAAAGGGACAAGGTCGACGTTGGGAATGTATTTGGATTTTAAACGGCGACGGCCAGTTCGACACATGGCGTGGGTGCGTGGAAAGACAAAAGTGCTTTACAAAGTTAAAAGGATCACAAAAGATAGTAACTGGGAAGCGAGGGTGTGAGGCGGCTCGACACTCGGTTTCTGAAAACTGTCAATAAGGTGACGTACACCGCGAGACCGCGACCGATTGGCGTGCGCCGCAGAACGGTTGGCGCGGAGGCGTTAAACATGAGGGTGTGACGGTTGAGAGTGTGAAAGTTTCTAAATGTAGTTTTTATTATTCTTAAAACGACGTTGGGTTAAAATTACAAAGAGGACGGTTGGAAGGGACGATGTCGTTAAAGTAAGGAAACTTCCCAGGCAGGAACGTTCTGAGTGGCTAGGAACCTGCACTCGTTGCTCTAAATTCAATCAATTTCGAGAAATCCGAGTGGAATGATAATTTAACTTTATTGGCGAAACACGGTCACATGATTTTAAAAAATGTAATCACGTGAGTGAGCTTCTGAGAGATGGAGTGGGGAACGAAGTTATAAAATACAACGTAGACACATTCTAAGATCACTTCTAAGATCATTCTAAGAGTATTCTCTAAGTTGATTCTAGATTCATTCTGAGAGCGTATTCGGAAATCATCATTCTGAGATATTTTTCGGAGTGTACATTTCTGTTTTTGATCATTCGACTCTGAGGTTTTATCAGAAATTCAAAACTTTTCACTTTGAGATTTTTTGACCTCTTGGTCTCCAATTTTTCAGTAATAACCTGATCTGCTTCTAAATGATGATGATTTTTCGTAGTTTTAACTTCGTAATTTATCCGAGAACTTGACGGAAATCAAGTTTTGTTTTGCAACAAGTGGCGATCGTAAGAACTATTCAATCGCGCTGCGTTAAGATGAGTAAACTCGCACTTTTTTGGGAGGGGTTTTATGGCTCGTCGACATCGAAGTCATTACAGCCATAAAAACTTGTACAGGTAGGGAAAAAGCAGGTACGCACTAGGGATATGCATACGCGGGTGTGGCAAAATGTAGCACAGGAGAAAACACTAAAAGTTGTAATAAGAGAGGAGAGACAACTCAAAGGTAGAAGATTTAGAAAAAAGTTATAGACGTGTATCAAGGACAAGAAGACGACACTAAATGTGTGCGCGAAAAGAAAGAAGAGAAAATAAGTTGGTACTAGTCCAAGATAATAAAGAAGGGTTAGAGAAAATGAGAACATAGCTACAAGGGGATAGTGATATAGCATTTAAAGATACTCGCCGACGGAAACCGACATTGATAGTGAAGGACGTGCCAAAAGAGGAAGAAGGATTTTTAACTGGGATACGAGAGCAGAATTTAACTGGAGGAGCTTTAGCTACGGCTAGTAAAGCGAATTCCAACGCAAGATTGAGAACAAGAGCACAGGAATGTGAAGCTAAATGGGGAATATTTTATCCAAATTTTGAGAGAACAGAGGGTATACAAACGGTAAAGATCGTATCGCAAAGATGAATATTTGGAACCACAACGTTGCTATCGGAGTCAAAGATACTCACTTATTAGTAAAATTAGTGAAGAGCATCGAGAAACGTGCGGATACTGCGGGGAAATCGGCCATAATTTCTCAGAATGTGTAAAAGAAACGAACCGATATGTGTTAATTGTAGCAGACGTGGGAGGCAACATTGTCACTCTGTTAGAAGTAAGGAATGCGAGGAATATATCGCGGCAAAAAAAGATTGCAAGATATAACGAACTATGGTCAATAACCGACGACCAACACGGAGAGAAACAAAAATACGATACGAATATACCAACAAAATTTACAGAGAGGAACGACAGGATCAAGAGAACTATTTGACATTTTGGAAAAGAAGATATTGATGTTGCCTGTATTCAGGAACCCTACTTATTGCGCGGACATCCGGGCCACATACCCCTGCGAGTAAGACGTATCTATACTGAAAAACCGTGGACTGTTATATGTGCTGAAACTGGAAATAGATGTACCGATATCAAAATATATTAGTAAAGATAATGCGCAGATGATTTTAGTGAGGAAAGAAAATTATGAAATAGCTATTGCAAATATATATTGTAAATTAGGCAGGAAACTTGGACCAGAGCTGAGATGGTTAGAGAAAATTCTCAAATTTTACAGAAAGAAATGTAATTTGTTTGGATAGCAATGCAAGAATGAAGTTGCAATGAGACCGACTCACAAACAAGAGGGTAAAGAAGTTGGAACAGTTATTAATAGACTATGACTTAAAGATAAAAAATAATTACGGAATAATGACATTTAGGAAAGGAAACAAAGAGTCACTAATAGACCACACACTGACTTACAATCTAAAACGTGACGAAATAAAAGTGTGGACAAGCACACGGATGAGAGCGATCTTCTAGGAATTCTATGCGAGGTTGGAGAGGAGAGGAATATCCAAGAACCAGATAAAGAGTGAGAAAACAGAATAAGAGATTGGAAAAAGTATAAGGAAGAAGTGAGGCGAACAGGGGATTTCATAATGCTGAGTGATGCAACAATTTAAACGACAGAAAATTGACACCATTCAACTAGCATTGTTACGTGCATCATATGCTTCCTCCACAGGAAAGCGAGGGGGGAAAACGAGGAAAGCGCTGGTGGTCGAAGGACTTAACAATATTTTAAAACAAGATATATAAACAGAACGACACTTACTGAAGGAGACGAAGAAACACGGACAAATAACAAAGAGTGGAAGATTATACGAGTGCAAGGAGAGATTTTAAGGATGCAACAAGGACAGCAACGTGAGAGTTTTGGAGAACCTTTTTAGAAGATTTCCTATCTGGTTGCTGGGGAATATCTAATTAATAGAAAGCAACAAGATAAAAAGGAAGATGATTTAGTATGGATTGGCAAAAGAAAGTGGCGAAGTGACAGAAACCTGGCAAGACTTGCGGTATAAGTTGTTAGGAGTTTATTAGCAGACGAGATGATACAACAGGAGCTGGAATGGCAACAACAAAGAGTGGAAGGTCCAGAGATGACTCAAGAAGAACTCGATCGAATAATACAACACCTAAAGTGAGGTAAAGCACCAGGGTTTGAGAATATAATTCATGAGAAGGTTGCAAGAATTTATGAAATATATGATAAACAGCTTCTGAATTTATATAACCAGTGCATACATGACGGGGAATTTCCAAAGGAATGGAAAAATAGGAGTATTGTGGATATTTTAAAGAGAAGGAAAGAGATTTGATGAAGGCTAGCTCGCATCGCCCATTTACATTATTGCCTGCCTACACTTGGGACAGTTTTGGATAGATGGCTTGATGAGAAAATTGGGAAAGATATAGAAGAAAATGGATGAATGTATGAACACCGATATAGATTTAGTGTCGGAAACAGCAAGGAGGATGCTATACACGACTTTGTAAATGTAGTCGAACGAAGAAGAGGAAAATACGGGTTGGTAATGTTTGTAGACGTTCAAGGCGCATTTGATAATGTCAGGGGGGAGAACGTCTTGCAGCAACAATAGTCTTGAATGTGCTAGGTCTATCAGTATACTTATTGAGATCTTTCTTAACTGAACGACATATAATGCTCACATTACGAGGGGAAACAACATTCTAAAAAATTCTAGAGGGTGTCCCCAAGGCTCATCTTTATCGCATTTGCTATGGAATTTGTATATAAACAATATACTAAGAACAATGCAAGAATACCATGCTTATGTTGTAGTATATGCGTACGATATATGTCTATGTGTAGAAGGGTAAAGCCACCGAGAGATCGAAGCGAAAGGTGTACTATGAAGCTATGTGAAGAACTTATGGAACTGGAAGGATTGAAGTAATCACAAGAAAAAGCTAATGGTATGTATTTTGGAAACAACAATAGAAAACGCCGAAATCCAATAATTAAACTCGGAAGAAAAAGCATCAAAATTGTGCGTACTAAAAATACTTTGGTATTATTTTGGATGATGGTTTGACTTTTCGGGAACACATAAAATATATAAAGTAAAAAACAAATAAGTACATTATGGTTTACTGGGGGTAGGATACAATAACAAAAATCTACCACAACAAGAGTTAGTTAAATTATATAGAGGAGGAATCAGGCCCATAATAAGTTATGCAGCAAGTGTTTGGGTGGTGAAACTGACAAATATACATACGGAAAGACATTCCACACAACGGAGATGTTTAGTTCGGTCAAGCCGGTGCTACAACACAGTCGCGACAGCAAGTATAGAAGTGCTACTAGGAGTAATGCCAATAGACATTCATTTGCATAATATAAGATAGCGTTATTGGCTGAGAAAAACGGGAGAAATACAAATTAACGACACGAGAATAACCAAGGACGAGAAAGGAGGAAGTGAAAAAATAACCAGAGAATTGATGTATGCATGACAGATACGATGGACTAATGAAACGACAGGACGTCCAGTTTATTCTTACATACCGGACGTGACTTATGCCTTTAGGAACAGAAAGTGGTTTAGACCAGGACGAGAAATTATGGAGATGCTGACTGGGAACGGAAATTTTGCAACATTCTTGACGAATATACGAAAGACTGACAGGGAAGAATGTTTTTGCGGGAAAGGAAAAGAAGACTAGAATCACGTGTTATGGGACTGCGACATCAATAATGTGAAAGGCGTGACTTAATTTTGAGACTACAGAAAGTAGGGATCATATGGCTAGATATCGATTCGGGCATGATATCTACAAGAACAACACACAATATATTCCGGGAAGTATCCTGCAGAATGTGAATGGTCCGAGATGCGATTAAAATGACCTCACAGGATGTAACCAACAGGGGACATAGCAATATGTATCGTGCTATGGTAGGAAAACTGATGATAGATGGTAGAAAACAGATGGTAGGAACAAACATTTAGCCGTGTAATGACTCGGTTAAAAATACGGGAAAACCTAAGTTAAGGTCACTAAAAATCAAATTATGAATTCATTTATATTAAGACTGATGTCAAATAAATTAAATTAAATTGAGTATATATTGAACAGACTGAGAATTTTCGGGGGCTTATACGAGGGGGTTAAGTTCGCAGATTACGGTAGGTGTGGCAAGGTTTGGTCGTCTGACCCATGTACGGGGTTGCTGCGGTAATCCAGGAAAACAACTTCTTACTAGTTGCGGGTGATGTAGCTTTAAACCATACTTCGAGAAAGTTAACTAGCAATTTTGAATTTTCGAATAACCTAGGAGGTTTTTCCGACATAATATTCAGCAACTGACTTTACATGAATGTAAACAATGCTTTCAGATAGCATTTGCCTTGTAATAACAACCTGTACTTGTATGACTGTGACGTCGTAAAACACGAAAATACGCGGCATTCGTGACGTCACACATGGTTAAAGAATAAAAAATGAGCAATATGTAATAATGAATAATTCATCATTGATGTTTGCAGTTATGTGTTGATTTAAATGTGTGATCATATGATTACACAAATAATAAATGTCGCAGGAAAATTCATGTAATATTTACTGAATTAATAGTGTGTTTACTAACCATACCACACATAAGCAAAATTAGAAAATTTTCTCAAGAGATACTGGGTTAATAATAATAATAATAATAATAATAATAATAATAATAATAATAATAATAATAATAATAATAAATTTATTGTCAAAAAACAGTACAAACTGCGTATGACCACGTGGAGGGAAAAAAAACTAATTTACGTTATGAATCACGTTTAGCGTGTATGTATTTCGCACGGTGTTTGAATTGTTGAATGTATCATGTTACACATAAAACGTGCATTGAATGTTAACACAAAAGTAAATTTTCTCAACAGATACTAATTTATGTATCAGATTTAAAATTTACTTACTTCAAATGTTAAGTGAATTGATGAATGTATCACGTCACAAGTGAAACGTACATTGAATTTTACTAAACGAATAAATTGTCTCAAATGATATTAGTTTATGTATTGTATATGAGTTTGATGAAATTTCTAAAATATTCAAACAGCGTTGCACAACAACACAAAATTATAAAAGGTCTTGCAAAAGTTCAAAGGTGGTTGTGGAGCGAGCAATTCATGATTAAATGTCTCTGATACGGTAGTGATTCAAGGTAAATTTGTATTTTGTATTCCATAAATGCTGATGATGATATAGTTGATGTAATTGTCGATGTGGCTGATGTCAATGACGTCTGTATTTGAAAATTCATCACATCTCAAAATTCATCACCCGGTTCTCGATTACAGTGATAATTCACGTCACATATGGCAATTGGTGAACATACCAACAGAGTAATGTAGCGCATTGCTACTTGAATAGTTAAGAAAAAACGAACGAATCACTCGAATATGAAACAAACAAAAAAGACGAAAGACTCATAGAGCAGTCTCGAGCACCGAACTCTGCGGGAATATGCCTCGGCATGATCCATGGAAATAACAAAGACTTTACCTAAAAATAGAACCTTAATGAACAATACATCCCACAATCTGACGCAAAAATATGATCCAGATGAAGTGGGGCTTCTTGGAAAAGATGCAAGCCATCTGAGCAACTGCAAGCAAGCTTCGGATTGAAGGTTCGAACGATTTTAATATGTGACGGAACAATAAAACTTTGTTTTATCGATGTGATGGACGACCCCGACTTGTTACATTTCCGGTAAAAGATTAGCGTGTAATTTGAATTTGTAGTAATATGTTTCGTTGTATTTCTCCTTGAAGAAGTGGCTTACCACAAAACATTATTTGGCCAATATGTATCAGACCAACATGAAATAGAGGGTTTTGAATCAATATGTAGAATTAACCTTGATTAATTTCTATCTAGTTGTTTCTCCAAATGAACAAGGTACAATTCAATATCATAGACATAAATATAAGTCTACGATCAATAAACAAATAGTTGTATGGCGACAGAGGCAAAGATTATACAGTTCACGAAATAAACAATTGACATCCTCCTTTCCTGCACGTTGCCAAATTCTACACAGCTATAAGTGTTTACTTATTATGAGAGACCACTTAAGTGGTTTTGTATTCGACAGGCGGCACTTATAATGAGAAAACACTGAAGTACACCCCATAAGTAAGTAAACACTTATAGCTGTGTAGCATTTGGCAACGTGCGGGAAAGGAGGATGTCAGTTGTTTATTTCGTGAACTGAATAATCTTTGCCTCCGTCGCCATACAACTATTTGTTTATATTGATCGTAGACTGATATTTTTGTCTATGATATTGAATTGTACCTTGTTCATTTGAGTTCATTTGAGTCCTTGTGTTCCGAGTTTTGTTGCTTCCGGTGGCAATTTTTTGACATTTTTTGGTTCGGTTCTACTTTTTTATTTTTTCTGTATTCTTGTAGTATTATTTGTGTCCAATAAATAAATTTATGTTTATTTGAATTGTCTTATTAAAAATTTTAATGAACAACAAAGTTTATTTCAAAAGGGTATATTTCAATAAATGTTTTAAATACTATAAATGATCATTATATTATGATATACCATTACAATTAATTGATGAGACACTTAAAATTGACGAAACTATTTCAATAATACGACTAAAAATTCAGTCTATTTGGTTTTTGTATTTTATAAATGCATTATAGTAGAACAATTTGAGTACGCTCTGCATCTCATTTTTATTATTTAAAAAAATGAAAAATTCCAATTATATGAATATTCAAACGTATGTTTTGGTCACATAACCTCACATTGTACTGGAATTAAGTGTATTCTGGAATGATCCTGCTGTAAACAATCTCAAAGCAATACAGATCTGGGATGTATCTCCCCAGCACTTTTAGAATAGTCTTCGTGAAAATTCTCAAACTCCCCGAATTCATCATGCATTTTCGCAAACATCTGCCTCACCATGAAACTAGAACACAATATCTACCGGTTTTCTCGCGAGAATAATTCTCATAAGGTCCACTTAAGTGGACGCCAACCCGCACTTATATCAATGAGTGTTTTCTTAAGTGTAGTTTCTGGATTGCGAATGAGTACAAGTGTTCACTTAAGTGTTTATTATAATATGTGGCGACTATGGAATCCGCACCATATGACTCATTGTACACAGTACATACAAGAACCAAAAACAAAACAATGAGCACAAGAGAGCACAAACATAAACACACAAAGTATTGCGCTTCCAAATCCGCAAATCAAACAGCTAATATAAATACCAAATTTAATATTTTCAACTTAAAAATCATAACACTTTCAAACAAAATTTCAACCCACATTTCACTCCCTTACGGGTGGATATTCGTTAAATCCATTCTTACCGGACATTTTCGATAATTTTTCGTGTCTCACTCTTCCCAACCCCCACATCTAGGGTTGTCGTGCCCCTTATGTTCTGAAAAATTACATAATGTCATCGAACTATGATTGTTCATCTCAGAATACACAACAACCTTCGACTTGGCCCTAATATAGGTCGTTAACGTTATTTTTACGTCTCGCCCTTCCCATCCCTAACTCTAAGGATATGAAATCCCTATGAGATCTGAACTTTACTTAACGGCAATAGTAGTTTCATTAAATATATTCAATCCTAAAGCGATGGATCCGATGCAATTTTCATTTTTTATGACAAAATTAATTTTCAATTGTTTTTACACATGAACCCAATATCATCCCCTCCTCAAAGGTCGCTAGTGGTGTCATTCTTCGTTGAGGACTGAATTTAGACTTGCACCATATCGAGATTTACTATCAACTCGGCGATACCGAAAACTGTGAACTCGTCACTGGTATCTGTCATGTTGGGCTATTTTTTCATGGCATCCCCTTCCCTAGGGATGTTGGAGTTTATACGGCTGATTGTGTACTTTTGCGTCTCTGGAAATGAGAATTACTGATTTCAAGAGTCCCGAAAAACTGTGATCGCAGTATTAATATCAGTCATGTTCGTTAATTTTTACATTCATACTCATTCATTTTCCAAAAAAGTATATTTCGTCATAGGGGATGATCATGGACTTAAGCGTCGCTAAGAGTGCGACTCAGCTCTTCTTCATCTTAAAGAGTGATGTATTCAACAGAAACATCGGTCATTTTTTGTTTTATATATATTTTTTGTCAAAAACCTCAGACGTGTGCACAGTTTCATCACAATCGGACCGCATAAAGGAAATTTTTTATTTTTTTAAAATTCTTATTTTAATTCATCTCTCCCTGGTACCTGATCACTGAGACACTAGCCGGGTACCTCTTTATACAATTACTGATCTTATCATCTCTCTTTTATGAATGTTTCTTCTTTTAAATACCTCTTAGACTGTTGATTCCACTGTTTCTATCTCAGCTTCGTGGAGGCAGACATAGGGGCAATTTTGACAAGCTTAAAATAAGTAAACATCATGGATTTATGGCTCGAGTATGCAGATATTTGTAGCAGATAGTTCTTGGTTGCTGCAGCATGCAAAAAAACGTAGTTTTGGCTGCGATGGCTTGCATTGAATGATAAAAACAGTGTTCACGAGATTTAAGAGAATGGTCACAAAATATACTTGTTCCTAAAATTCATCCGTGAGTCACTATGGAACTTTACGTATATACTCTACGTATTGGAAATCTTTCGTAACATGTATAATACTATCAATCGTTAAAATCAACACTCCTATTAGTTACAAGAAGTAATATATAAGTGCAAAACGACGTTACTGCCACAGGGCCGTACTGCTTGCGGAAATTCAAATGTTTTCTTTGATTAGATACACGGGATTAATCGACATTGCCCTGGTGAATTTGGGGAGTCAGGGTGTCAATGGGTCTTTTAAATGTGTTTACACGAGTGACGGAAACGTATACTTTAATATTTTGCCACATAATATGGACACGGTTAGGAATTTCGAGGCGTAGTAACAGACAAGTATGTGAGACGACTGAGTCGCAGGTTTGTTTCTTGAAAGATTTTTCTGAAAAATTAATTTTGAAAAAGTTATAAAAGAAAACAAAATATTACATTTACAATTCTTTGGAAGTAGCGTAATTGTTGCCGGTGCATAATAACAGATACAAGAAAGGAGAGGAAGCCTACGAAGATTTTGAAAAAAAGTGGATATAGGAGCAGGGATTTCCGAAAAATATGATACCCCAGGAGGATCAGTAGTCCAGCGTTGTATATCTAATGACACTATGTCTAGGCGAGAGGAGGAAACATCTGAAGAGTGATCTACTCGAAGTGCAAAGGAAAAAGGAGTACGGCTTATCAGAATAGAGCAAGTAGAAGCGATAGGGGAGGGCATGGACTACTCCACGAGCAAATGGATAAAATTAATGAAGTATTTGTGGGCAAAAAGTTTCGGTGCTGAACAGAAAACAGTTGTCATGTATTATAGACGGGGAAGCAGAGTTATGACGAACGGTGGTTCTTCTCAAGGTTAAAAATGGTGAGTTACGAAAGAAAATGTATTCATGCGATTGTGATGAAACTTTGTGCACATGTCTGAAGGTTCCTGGCATAAAAACAAGAAATAAAAAATGCACTCACACATATATGAGAAGAATAATTAGTTTTAGTATTTCTCAACCCTTGAAAGAAATATGAATGCCGTATGTTGTCGGAGTTTTAGAGAATTTGGAAATGAAGGTTGTCTTGCAACAGAAGCGAGCAGGTTGGCAAGCTGGCTACAGGAATTTAAAGGGGGTCTGGTGTGTTAAAAATAATAGCCATAAGGGATGACACGAGGGAAATAATTGTTGGGAGCACACTTTCAGGAGAGGCTTAAGAGTAAAATAAATAATGTGTTATTTCGTAGGTCTGTGTTTGGGACAGGAGAAATAGTAATTTCTTAAGTTGGAAGAGACGCAAAATTAGGTGTCATCGAAAAGTGGTGTGGAAAATTAAAGCCAGTTATAAACAATTCTTGAAGGCAGGAGAGGATACAAGAAATTTTAACTTCATCGGTTGAGAGGGACGACTGCGATAACTGTCTCTGGGGAAGGGGACGCGCTGATATATGTGCACATATCGTAGCCATTTTGAGAGGAGATGGTGGTATGTCGCGAGACGAAAGAGGGCGAGACATCTTGTGAGAATCCTTGAGAAAGATACAACGATACTTTGTTTCACAGAAGTGAAGAATAGGTGTCTTGTAAACAATACTCACGCAGGACGGGGACCCACTTTGGAATTTTGAGTCAGCGAAGGGTCTGGGTTTTAAAATGTAAACAAGACAGAAATAAAGAGGGTGAGGCGAGGACGACCACACAAGTGTGTTGATATTGGAAAATATGTTAACTTTCGAAAAATATCACGCCACCATGCTCGGAATTTACCAATTATACTAACATCAGCCATAGGTAGAGAGGTATTCTTACGTCACAGAAAATTGGACCAATTGTTGAAAACCACGTGAGGGAAAAATTGTTAGAGATTGGTTAAAAATTTGGAGTGACGTCAGAGGAAGGAGGGAGGCTTCGTTGCCCAGTTCTGTTAGAAGAGTAGGGTTTTTTAAATTTAAGTTTGGGCATAGATGCCCTAAAGCTCTCTAACTCGCTAACGCTGTAAAGCTCTAGCTCGCTAACTTCGTTGTTATCAGATTTGCAGTGTTTGCGCTACGGATTATCATTATCCGTATTAGTCTTAAGACTTGTAACTTTCAGTTTTGATCGTGGTTACGATTTCTGATTTTGTGCTTCCTCAAGTTGATCATGTTTTATTAAAAGACATTCATAAGCAGACCGGATCACGCAGTGATGGTGTGAAGAACAAACAGTCCGATTTTATCAAGAGAGGAGAAATCCGCCCACGTACTCATGAAGTTCGCTACTGATGACTCCGACCAACATTCACCGCCCAGCGAGGGGTTCGAGCTGGTATGGTGACTGCTAATCATCTGGACAGGCTCGGGTTCTGACAGGAAGCTTTCAGGCGAGATCTGAAGTCAGGAATCCCAAGAATTTCGTAGGTCAGCGGCAGTCTACGATGTTTTGCGCTGATTTCTCATCATCTTAAGGTAATTCTTGGGAGGGCCGTTATGGGCACCTCGTTCATCTTACAGTGTGTGCTTACAAATTGCACCGAGTGAAATAAAAGCAAGCCATAGTCCCTTGGGACTAATTGAGACATTTGTTTTGTGATGCCTAGTGCGAGAAAGACCTGTAGTAAGTATCGGTGATAACTTGTGTATGACCAACTACGTCAACGAGTATAAACTTTATGGTATTTTAAACGGAATCATTCCGTAAAACTAATCAATTCAATGCTGTATAAATTAGTACAATTAAGTGCATGTCTTTTGGGGGAACGGTGCAATGTATTATTGTATTTTGAGTTTGGAGTAATGATAATTCAACCAATAGTTATAAAAGCTGTGTTTTCTTCACGAAGAACTCATGCATATTTCACAGAAATTATCGGCCGAACCCCGATCCTATCTTAAACATTTTATAGCCGGAGCAAATTTATTACCCCACAGAATGCTGGCCGAGTGAGCTAGGTGTTTGTTAATTATATTTCATTACAAGTGATTTTTCAATGTGGGATAGCTTACCTTATTACCCCCATTCTTTTAATATTACAATTGACGCTCCAACGTGGGGCTCACCTTCTTAATTAACCCTCCATTTTTCTTTTATATTAGAATATATATATTATATATATATATATATATATATATATATATATATATATATATATATATATATATATATATATGAAAAATATTAAAAGGGATAGAATAATAAACCATTGCGCATCGAGCAGGTTGGGATTTGGAGGAACGCGAATGGAGTACAAAAGAGAAAGCAGACCGGGTCGAGAGGGGGCTGTAGACCCGAAGATTCTTTTGAATAACACCATAAAAGTATCAGCTGAGGGTAGGGACATCCTACGCAGTAACTCGAGTGGAGCAAAAGTGAAAGTAGAAAAAATGCAATAGATGAAGGAAAAATTAACCAGTTACGGTCTTGACATGAACTCCACAAAAGCAAGGGGAAGGGTGCTATAGAAATTCGAGGGGATGGCTTGGGTTATTTTGAGATAAAACCCAGAACCACAAGCAGTGTAATAAAAAAGTAAACAGAAGACGTAGGAACACATTGAGGGTAATGTCGATTGACATCGTGCATGACAGTGGACAAGTGGCTTGAGTTGTCAAAGAAGATGTACAACAGAAATAATAGACGACAGACAGAACAAATCAGGAAACAGGAGAACGTTCGCGGAGAAGAATGGTCAGGGATTCTTCTAGAAGTACAAAGGAGTGTAAATGACGAGGGAACAAGGACGTCATAGTTGATTAGGACAAGAGGAGACTAGGCAGCTGTCCTAAGTTAAATATAACACGAGAAGGGATGAGAGGCACGGGATTGCCTGTTACGTCGATAGAAGAATACTGAGTAATATTGAAAAGGAGCATTACCATACGTCTAGAACGAACCAATGTCACAAGAAATTAGCCAATCAAAATTACTCCATGTGGAGTGATAAATTAATCATTGAACAAAATAGGACGTGACTTTGAGAAGGGCGTGGTCTTTCTTTTTGGGAGTTTGTTGGGGAGATAGCTACTTAAGGAGGTGCGCAGGTGCGCTCGAGAGAGATTAGCAGAGCAGATCAGATTATCATTACTTGAGCATTACGATCGTTGTCATTAATAGTACTTTCACTCGATTAGCATATCGATCTTTTTACGTGACGATTAGGAGAATATAATTTTTTGATCCTTGAGATATCTCTTTAAGTGATCATTACTTGATCACTGCGAGATCGGTTTACGAGAGATCATTTACAGCAACGTTTTAGTTACTTCATTATCAAGGACAACGATGAACTTGTTCTTAACTAATGATCAAGTGATCATAAATTAATTAGTTCCTTTCGTTTTTCGTACGATTTATACAGTTAGTTCTCGGTTCCAAAGACTTTTTAAGTTAATAGAATGGCTAAGAACTTTAATTATGCCACTAAAGTAAGCATCAAGTTGAACTGGTTACAACTTTAAATGTTTTTTCGAGAGGCTATGCCAAGGGCCAACGGGTCGTGGTAATCAACGCAGGCGACCGACATCTGGGGGACGGTGGAGCGAAGCCCGAGAGCTATCTGAGTCATAGATCCCTGAGGGATCCGGCACGTCCAGGCTGTTTTGACGACTGGTGGTCTATCTCCAATTATGTTTAGAGTAAAGGTAATTAGCATGACTGGCTGGCCCAGTATCTTTGCTAGAGCGGTAAGTGATAAACGAACTTATCCAAGCGTGTGCTACAATGACAAGAACTTTTGGTAACACTTGTTTATGTAAAATCAATGACATTCATAGTGTAAAGTAATTATATCAAGAATAAAATCACGTTGGAACTGATTTAACCAACAATTTATTGTTAAGCAAAGTGATATGGTTCAGAAGCGGGTGATTTTGGGGGTACATTTGGGAAGACAAGAGAGTAGAAAATTATAATAAGAAATGTTTCTAATTACTCAATTAAACCAATTTTATCAAAGCTGTGATTTTCTTAAATAAGAAAAGATTTGTGTATTTTACGATATTAAATGGGCCAAACCTCACCCTTCCAAATGTATTCATTCATTTAGCAGGTGATTCGTAGTGACTTGCTGAGGGGGCCAGGTAAGTTCAGACGTACCAACGCACCCTCTATTTAAATTGTTACAATTGGTTTTCCCAACCTGGGGACAGCNTATATATATATATATATATATATATATATATATATATATATATATAAACAAAACGAATGATGGAAATAGCTTTTGCGCTCTTACGTCAGTAATACCTATAAGTAAAATAGAGATTCGAATTATGAAATCTAAAAGTAATAAAAGTCTTCACTGCTTATTACACTGGTATGAAGGTCAATGAAAAATTGTTCCAATTTTAATTTAAAATTTGCTTGTAATATAAAAATACTGACAAAAATTGATTGTTTAATGGTTTTCGATAATATAATGGTAACTTAGTAATAAAATTTACATACAATTCAACTACGAATTTATGAATTCATAATCATATTGACAGCAGTTGATTTATATAATTTGATTACAGCGAAATCTGAAATAAAACAAATAAATGTTTCATACAAAAGTTACTCCTTTTTTAAAATTATATAAAAATCTACTCTAAAAAGGTTTTATCATTTACAATTTGAAAGGTACCCCCGCCCTCCCTGAACCCCCTTTATTTTTGTAAGGTTAGTAATCACCATTCGATTGATAAAATGAGAGAAATTAATATCAATAATAAAGATTTTCAGCAAAATTGTAAATCTGAGTTTCAGCACGTTCGGTTTGTAGTACGGGAAATTCTCTATATTATTGATGAATTAAAATCAGCTAATAAACAGAAATAAATTAATAATAATCCACATAATATACATGTACATAAAATGGAAGGAAAAAGTAGTGGGATATGAAAGATGCGGCAAGTGGATGGACAGAAGGGCGGGAGGAAAAGTATGGAAGAAGAGTAAATTCAAAAATAATTGAAGACAATTTTGTTGTAACTATTTTGATACATGCAGCTTGTATGAAGAAAGTGGCGGTAGAGATTTCATTTGAGACACTTAATTAATAACAAAATTGATTTTTTGTTTCGGTATGGAGATAAAAATTGGGAGGCGGGGTGTGATAATTAGTTATCGAATTCGATTGACATTGGATCCAGAGGTTCAAATGTTACGCACTGAGCGATACTGTGTCCTCTGACCAATCCCATTAATCACGTCTCGTCTCTACAAACCGGTAGGAACTAGCCTCTGCTGTACTCCTCAAAGAATTATCTCCAGTTTGTGTTGTAACCGCTCTAGGAAATCCCTTCCACACTGCGCGTCAAAATTAGCGGCCCAGTAAATTCATTGCTTCATAATATCGAATTTTAATGTATCAGAGTGGAATTTGGGGTTGGGAATCTCCCAGGTATTATCAAGACACTTCATTTTGGAAAGTATCTGTACCTCTCGTTTCACTCTAGGATACTTTTAAGAGTGAATAGAGGCACTTTTTAAGAATACAGTTTTCTTACATTTAAATGATTGATTTTTATTAAAAGCATTACATTTAGTATCATAAGATGTACTTTAATTTTTTTTCGTAAGCATAATATTGTTTAAGAAATTTAAGTACGTCTAATGACACTAGATAAATGTAATGCTTTTTTATCACGTACCAAACGATTTATACGAGAAAAAGAAATTTCCAAAAGGGGGTGAAATGTTGGAGGTGATTATCTCGAAAAGTATTTCTACTATTGATGGAAAAACACGTAAACCATGTTTCTTGGAAAGAACACACCATCCTGGATTGTTTTGGATCATCTGAAACAAACACTTTAGAGGGGGTGATTTCAGATGTGGGTTTTAATCTCAGCTTCGAGAGTGGACACATTATGGAGTCTGTATACATGAGACCAGATCTCCCTGTCATCTTGAAGTGTGATATATTTGCTTGATTTTCTTTAAATTTGTATCTCTCTTCATTTGTATCCTAGCGTGAAGCGCACAGACACTTTCCAACCTCAAATTTCACTCTGATACATTTCATAGCATATATGTTATGAAGCGATGAATTTACTGCGCCGCTTATTTTGATACGAAGTCTATTAAGGGTCAACGACTGATATGGGGGTCCCAGAAAAAAAGCAAAGATTATTTAATTGCAACACCAACTTGGTTCAATACCATTTAGTATTACAATTGCACTTGTGGATAGTATGATGCACGACACGTTTTGACTAAATCTTCAGCTTCCTGACAGCGGCGGCAAAAGCACTAGGCGTAGCTAAAGTAACCTGTCGCGACTATTCTACGTATTAACGATGATGTTTCACATCTGCTCTTCTGAACATAACTAATAAAGAAAAACGACACGTGATTTTTTTAGCAGACAGTTTAGTTTTGACTCGCAAGGTGATATTGAACTTGGGAATCACAGATCCGATCACTTTTGTATGTTATAAAACAGGGTCCCCTCAATGCTTATGTAGAGCGGCAAGATGCAATTCGCTTTCATTCTTAAGAAATATCAATTGAAGTTCCACGTGTAATTTAAGTAGAAGAGACCTTTAAATTACATTCAAAGCGAGACAACTAACAACATTATGGAGAAATATGCATGTAAGTTATCAAGTGTGATTAAGAAAGAAATGGATATAAGTTGTTACACGGAACATAATCTGGAGAAGAAGGAATGTCAATTTCAATATGTCGTTCATACGATGAGAGATGAAGGAAAGAGAGGAACTGTCCTGGTAATAAGCATAAAACTAAGGAACATTGATGTCTGTGATGAAACAAAATTTAAAAATTCCCTCCGTTGTGCAAGAATTGATGGGTTTCTTCTTCTTTTTTCCACTTTTAACGCACACCTTCCTCCGTTTTGAAAAGAAAAACACTCTTTATCGGCAATAATTATGTCATGCATCAAATTATATTGCCGCAACATCATATTCCGCGCATTAGAGCAAGAATAGTCGCAATGCTGCTCAAAACACTATTACCTTTCACTTTACGAAAATTCGGGCGATGAACAGAGGTCAATTTAAATTAACCACTCGCAAACCACATTATCCACTCGCAAATACCGCGCTTATATTCAGCATATTTTTGTATGCTGATTGGTTATGTGTCTTAATAATTTTTTTTCGTGATACATGATTGCCAATCTTGCCAAAATATTTTAAAACATTGAAAAAAACGACTAATAGAAAAAGTACAAATTGAAGGATATTAAATAACGAATAAAATAGATGAAGGAAGTAATAAATGAATCAATACAAAATAAAGTATGAAAACGCGACGCACTCAAGAAACTTCGAATGGTCGGTAAGAGCGCGGCGATTGCAAACAGTTTCGATATTTAACGATATCTGCTGACTATAGACACAACTGGACATCAGAACAGCTTCGAGATCTGAGCATTACTGAATGGGGTTTGTTGAGTTCGAAATTTCCAAGCTATTTTCCGGAAAAGAAATTGGTCGGTTAGTTCAGGCGTAAGAGCACTTCATTTTATGGTAAATTGTGTATAATAATAATAATAATAATAATAATAATAAGCTTCTTTATTTGGAGGCGAAGTTAAGGTAAATGCTTTCTCTTACACTTAATCTCTTTTTGAATACATTTACATGGTAAAATAAGTATGTACGACATTATCTACGCGATAAAAAATAAACTAAGAAATAAAAAGGTAGAGATATAAGAAAGGAAAGAATAACTCATTAATCCATTACCATTCGTACGGTGGTCCTTGTGTTAATACTATTCCGAGAGCAAAGAGGATCACAATGTATTGGAGAACGAGTATTTGGTTGAAATGTTCCTTATATTATTATCAAGGTTGTTCCACAGTTTGGCCGCCTTGACAGAGAAAGAACGAGAGAATTTCTAATTTTTGTGTCTGGGAATTTAAAAAAATAATTTAGAAGAAAACCGAGTATATAGATTATGTTCATTGGAAAGAAATTGGAAAAAGGAATAGAGATAGGTTGGGGTTTTAGTCTGAAGTATTTTATGAAGGGAAAGGAGAAAATGGAATTTCCGTCGGTCTTTCAGATTCATCCAACCAGCTTTCATGTAGCAGTCAGTCAAGTGATCGTATCGTTTCAGTCCAAAAGTAAAGCGAATGCAAGTATTCTGAATCTTTTGAAGTCTGTCTGCGAGAGTGGAAGGGATATCTTGGTAAATAATGTCACAGTAGTTAAGATGAGGAAGGACTCAGTGAGGATTTGTTTTATGGGTTTGATTAGTATGTGTCTAACATGATTGAGAGGGCGCAGATAATTATAAGCCTTTTTTCATATGTATGTAGTATGATCTTTTCATGATAATCGGAATTGATGGGATGGTCCCTTGCTTGCTTCCGGAGAGTAAATTAGTTTATAG
This sequence comes from Laupala kohalensis, assembly GCA_002313205.1. NCBI lineage: Eukaryota > Metazoa > Arthropoda > Insecta > Orthoptera > Trigonidiidae > Laupala > Laupala kohalensis. The sequence goes on along the minus strand of NNCF01127256.1, from coordinate 189,778 downwards.
TCCTCCACGTGGTCATACGCAGTTTGTACTGTTTTTGACAATAAATTTATTATTATTATTATTTAATCCATTATAATACCGAGAGTTTTTACGTTTGGAGAAAAGGGAATTTTCACATCACCAAATCAAAGGTCTGAATGAAGCGTGGATCTAAACCTACCAAGTGAATTTTTATTCCCGAACATAATTGCCTGTCATTTTCTAGGGTTAATGATCAGATTATTGTTTAGTGACCACAGTGGTATCCTTTCATGTTCATTGTTAAGTAAGTTTATATTGTTGCTAAGTTTATGTGGAGCGCAGGAAGAGTACAATTGGAAGTCGTCGGTGTAGATGTGGTAGCGTGATGAGAGTACGGAATTTGGAAGGTCGTTGATAAATTTGGAAAAGAGTAAAGGTGAAATAATACCGCCATGGGGCACTCCGCTGGTTAAAGGCAACCAGGTAGAAAACTTTACATTGTGAGTGACACATTGGGTGCGTCCTCGCAAGTAGGAACTCAGCCATTTGATGTACGGTTTGGAGAATGAAAAGAAGACAGATAGTTTAGCTTCTAAAATATCAAAGTCCACTGTATTGAACGCTTTACTGAAATCAAGGAGAATGAGTACAGGCACATCTCCTGTATCTAAGGTCATCTTGATGTCTTCAGAAATTTTAGTAAGAGCCATTTGCTTACTATGACCTTGGCAAAATCTAGACTATAACAAGTCCAGTTTATCTGTTTTCTGAATATCTCAGTGATTTGACTGTGAACAATATATTCTAACGCTTTTGAAAGTGTTGGTAAGATGATGATGGGACGGAAATCATCTAAAGATGAAACTGAAGCTTATTTGGGTATTGGTGTGATCAGGGATTGTTTCCAAGTCGACGGGAAAAAGCCCGAGCTGAGTGACTCATTTAAGATGTCCGTGATAATGTGAACGGTAGGATTTTAGGAATCATCATAGAGGAGATACCATCAATACCAGTTGCTTTCGATTTTATTTTTAAAACTGCTTAAAAGACATCACTAACAGTCACATTCAAGAAATAAAATTGTTCCTCTGGAGCAGAGTTCTTCCATATCGCTTCAATGAGTTTCTTTGTTTTCTAATAACCGATTGTCTGAGTTGCGAGCAAAATGGGAGTTCAGATCTTCTAGAGGATCACAAAAGTTAAGAATTGATTTAATGTTACCTACTCCAAATTTCTTTAGGTGATTCCAAATGGAGGAGGAAAATCTTGTACTTAGAATGGAGTTAGCGTAACTTCTCTTAGCGTTTCTGACCGATTGAGTACATTTATTACGAAGTTTTTTGTATTGAGAAAAAGAATATTACGTGAGTGGAGGATCGTTTTTAGATTTGTACCTGAATGTGCGAAAGGCTGCATCTCTTTGGGACATTAGAGAACGAATTTCATCGAATTTCTCTTGGTATCGTGAACCATCCACCTACGCGACCTCTACGCACTTGCCGTAACCTCACATCCGGCGACGCTGCATTATTTTTCTGCCTAAGCTTACGTATCAGATGTGTCCACTGCTCCTTTTGCTGGATGTTTTTGTTAATTGGTGCATGCTGTGTGTCATTTTTAATGTTTGTGTATATTATTTTATACGTGAGGATGTTATTGTATATAATTTCTTATCGTTTTAATAGTTAACTTGGCTACTTGTTTTTATTTTGAAGGTAATGTTTGATAAATCTTTTTGTTTATTTTTCATATTTTTATACAATGCTTTATAGTATTTTCAATCATTAAAAATAGTATTATTGTAAATATATATTTTAACACTTCTTTGACGAGATAGTTAATTCTTTGACGCGATAGATATGGAGAGTAACAAAATAACAGGACGTAAATAAAACAAACAGTATCACCTATTTAACCGAAATAATTAATAGGTACGATTATTGTTTATTAATATAATTTTGAAATTTCAAATTGTAAAAAAAAATTAACTCTTTAGTTCCTAATTAAATGATATAAGAATATTTATGGTATTCTGGATTTGTTCTCGCGTTAATAACATTCTATTTATCTTTATATTTATTCATAAATATATATTTTGAAATAAAATTTAATTCTTGCTGATCTTATCTCCCAAATAAACGAAAAAACAGAATTTGTATATTAGAGATTCCTTTATATAAATGCTAGTAAAGTATTTCTTTAATAAACTTTTTAAATTGGGTAAAATGAAGACGATTAAAATATAGAGTAACGTGTGAAAATCATCCCTGTCCTAATAGAATGCTTTAATGCTGCTCTGTAGTCCAGACTGGGACACGTATATGAAAGTATGTGCAATGGTTTTGCACCACTAGTTTAATATGAGACTAAATATACCCCGTATTAGCACGTAAATGAGATAACTTTCAACTCCATAATTCTATGGTCATAAATAATAAAAACTGATTTATTGCACTTCGGAAATTTATAAGGATTTCAATTGTGTGATTATAGATAATAATTGTTTATACATCCCTATTGAGCCAACTGCCTCTTTTTTGGAACATAATTCTTCATTTGCAATTTATTCATACAAGTATATGTGGTAAATAGTTTGACAATGGTGATAATTACTAGAGAAGTGCGGATCTTTTTAAAGATCGAACAACAACAAAATAATAATGGAAGTAAAGTATTCACTCATTCGTGGCACTTTACTTCCATTATTATGAAGGCAGAAAATAAACAAATTAAAACAAAAACACATCTCTAAGAGGTGCCTCTCAAAATCGGAAAGCTAAATCAAAAGGGTGGCGGCGTTTGAGACGTCTTGTATGATCGCTGTTGTCGAGTAGATTTAGGGCGAGAACGTTTGGGTGAAAGTTCAGCCATGTTATGTATTCATTGCTGATTCTTGCTATTTCTCCTTTGATGGTCGGGATGTCCAGGTCCTGGTACAGAGTTGTGTTCGTAATGAACCACAGGGGTTGAAAACTGTGTGAAGAGCTTTAGATTGGAACCTTTGAAATAACTCTTAAGTTTGAGTTAGACGCTGTTCCCCAGAGCTAGATTCACTCTGGAGTTCGTTGGATCAGAGCTAGAGGACAACACCAAATGCCGCACAACAGGCTACAATGGAATGACCCACAACTAGACGAACATGCAACAAGAATAGCATAAGATAATTTTAATAAATTTAACACAACTTTTAATCAATAATATGCATGCATCGTAAGAACGTTTCAGCAAGTATAAAGTGCACCATGTAATTCTCAATAAGGATTTTATACAATTTTGGGAAGAATAGGAAGAATACATCTGAAGATGGGGAACATACTACCCCGAGTCGTAATGTGAAAGTACGAACTGTATAAGAGTTTGTGCGTCCTTAATACATGTTGTCATAAATAACGACACTGCCAACTAATTTAATTTTATAAATAAGCACTTTGTTGTTTAGGGACAAAGCAAAACTTCTGCCTAGCAGCCAATAGAGGTTTGAGGTCCAATTGCTTTCTTTTTTCCTTGATATGAGCCTTCCAGGCGAGGTGTCTGTCGAGGGCCATACCAAGGTATTTGACATGATCACTTTGTGGAATTGGCTCTATGGCGATTAAAATTTGTGGGCATATATCTCTTCTGGGGGTGAAGGTAGTGTTGACGGATTTAGCTCCGTTGATTTTGATTCGCCATTTTTTAGATCACTTACGCAGGGTATTTAGGTGCTCTTGCAAGATGATAGAAGCTTTTTTTGGGTCATCATGAACTGCGAGGGTGGCTGTGTCGTCGTCGAAAGTTGTAGTTGTTATCTTCTCAGATGATGGTAGGTCAGCAGTACAAAGCAGATAAAGAGTAGGACCCAGCACGCTACCTTGAGGTACCCCTGGGAAATAGGTCGGAAAGCTCCTGGTTGAATTTGATCTGAATCGTGTCCCTCCAACTGCCTCTAAGAAAGGAATAATTATTTAATGTATTTGTCGCGAGGAGAGGGGGGATTTGTTGGGCACTCGCTAATGGACCCTCATCCGACGTTAGTTGTTATGCTGTCGCTTTGGACTTCCAACTAATTCCTAATTCAGAGTGACATGAAGGATGAGAGGGAGCGAGAAGAAGGTAATAGTCCAGTTGTGGAAACAGTAGATTTTTTGGATTAGACGTACTTTAGTTGGTTCCTACAGAGAGACGTCCCAGTGCTCCTGTTTGCGCGGTGCCCCGCGCTAGTGGCGAACGGATTGATTCTCCTTTTTTCACAATGGACCTTTCAATCCGCCAGACGGTCCCCCCATTTCTCCGTCACCGAAACCAGCCCTTTAAATTCTTACATCTGGCAGACGTCGTTATCATAACTTTAGCAATGTTTGGTCGCGTGCTCAAATGAGGGACGCCATCTCTTCCCATTTTCTTCTGTTATATCTACAAAACCCAGACCTTCCTCCCGAAATTTTCGAAACGTGCCTTCGTCGTTCCGAGTGTTCCATTACAAGAGGCGTTTTATTTTCGTATCCACAAGGACCCACAAAAATAAGATTCCTTCTCTTACAAGGATTTGCAAAATACTGAAAGTAATTATTTATTATAATATAGTCTAGATCATCTTGTAAATTTTTAATATACCTACAGTAATACTTTATTAGTGTTAAATCTATTCCATGATCACGATATAAAACTATCTGACAATAACTTGTAGTATACTGTTGCAGTTCTAAGACATCTCCACCTCTATTGAAAACCATTGCTGATCACGGTGTTTTCCCAGCTATTACTCTGAACGCCTTAGGCATATATTTCAACTTATTATTTTCTGTATATATTTCCTGAAAACAACCTATTGTGTATTTTCCTCGTCGCATATTCTCCCCCATCTCCATAAATGGTATTTTTGCTCTCTGTGTAGTCTGCTGGAGCATTCTAATCATATCTTATGTTATCTTGTATTTTACTCTTTGCTACTTTATACTTTGGACACAACCAACTCATTGTCTCATATTTGCGGTATGATGTTTCGCGTTTTGTGCAGTTGAATCATACCTGCGGTTCTGTTTTGTGTGTGTGTGCATTGTTTCATATTATGTCCTACAGTGCCACAGTAGCCACATACGTCCTCTTTATCTCTACATGCTACTGCTATGTGTGCAAATCGCTGACACCTGTAGCATCGTAGTGGCTCTGTATCTTCTTGTACTTTTAAATTAATATCTATGAATACGCGACCTTGTTGTATTATTTGCCTGTATACTTTCTCATTCGTCTCTATGATCCAATTTTCCGAATCCTTCCTTTTATACCTGAATTCAAATCGCATTTCTTTTTTTAAATGTTCCAATCTGATTTTTCAAAATTTATCTCTACTATTTTTGATAATATTTCTCTCTTATCATTTGTGCTCGGTACATTAAATATTCTTAAACGTGGCCATATTTTCCCTATTTCTCGTATGTGTATGTTCTCATTTTCCTTCAATATCTCCGTTAATTTCCCTTTTTCATTCTTATTTGGCATTACACTTATAAGCTCTCCTGTCTGTTTTTCGTGTTGCATATATCTTTATCCTTTCTTGTTTCTCACGCATTGTTTTCTGTATTACATCCTTTGCCTTTACTCCATGTGTTCCGTTTAGAACTAGCGCCTCCCTTTGCTCATACCCCTGCGTCTTTTTCTTTAGTATGTCCGCGTAAGTTTTACCTTGTCCCTGTATTGTATTTATTATCTTCTCTTCAACACGATTTATCTTATTCTGCACTGCTGCTAGCACTGACTCCTGCAATTCTTTTACCAAAATACCTCTTCCTTTCTCTATTGAGTCTACTATTCTTTTCTCCAATACCTGCGTCTTAATAAGCATTTCTTCTACTATTTTCCCTGTCTGCCTGACCACTTGACAATGTATCTCCTTAATATTTTCTTCTAGCTCATCCATTCTTTTATTAACTGTTCCTCCTCTGTGTTCCACTAGCAACTTTTCTGTTCCCTGGAATATTCTCTCTGTCCTGTAATTATTCTTTCTAAATTCTCCATCTGTTGTTTTAAATTTACGTGATTGTTTAATGTTTGATTCTCGCATTCTAAGCGTATTATTGTGCGCCATAAAACTAGAACTCCTGTCTTTATCAGATCTTGCAGGCATTGCTTTATGCGTCCAAACGATTCTCCCTTGAATACCTCCTCTAACTTTTCCACCTGTTTCCGCAAACGATCCATATCTACACACCGGACTTGCGCCTCCTCTATTCTTCGTGTTATTCGTCCCTTCTTACGTCGTCCTTTATTCATCCCGTAATTTCATGGTGACCCAATGTCACCAACACTGAGTGTTATGTCTTTGTCATCCATTTTATCTGTCTGCTTTAACTCTGCTACCGTATTAATCTTTTTCCCTCCTTTCTTTATTTTCCGATCCATTTATTTCAGCCTTTATTTCACCGTACTCTGTGTCATTTGATGCACCTGTTCGCTCCTAAAGCATTATGCTGTTGCGTTTGTTTTGGGTTATCTGTAGCTATATTTACTTGTGTTTGTAATCCACTAAATTCAAAATATTATTCTGCCGATTATTATTACCTTGCGTGGTCTAATCTGTTTGTGTAGTATCTGTAGAACTGGTAGGGAGAGGACGTTTTATCCTATTTCCTGACTTCAATTATAGCTTACTTCCTTTCATTTTTCTTTCGAAAAACTATTATTTATTTATAAATTATAATATTTAAATAGGTGTTCTCGGATTGTCATACCATTTAATTTGCAAGAAACCCCATGTCAATCGGTCCATTCATTCATGAGTAATTACCTATTTTGTATAAATGAGCGTTTTCCCACCACGTGGCGTACTCCTCTAGCTCTGTTGTATGGGTCCCACTGACTTGAGATTAGATGGAGGTCTTCAAACACTCCCCCTAAATATGACGGCCGTACCCCGTCTCTGTCTGTGGGTAACTATATTCTTTCCTAAAACACAGGTACATATTTAATTATTTCACCGGTGGTGGCGCCACAAGCCTTCCCTAGTTATAGGTAGGTATTCTGTAGAAGCACAAGTAGCGTGGTTCTATTTCTCTTACTCCTTGATGTCTATAAACACTACATACGGCCATTTTCCTATAATTTCCTATAGTATTTAATTTATTCTGAAGCGACTGCGGTGTAAATTTTTTATTTTTTCGGAAACAGCATCCACACTACAGTCAGCATGTCCTTTACAATTTTCTACGAGCTGCGCTGCTTAATTACCTTTATATTTACTTTTTCTTTTCACTAATTTACACTATGGAACACACAATCACATTGTAATATTAATAACTCTTCCAATTTTTATCAAATTTTCCCCACGTTTTTACCACTGCTTTTGAAGAGATTGAAGATAAAAAATATATAATTATATATTTTTCAATACATTTGACGTGAAGACTTGTCTTAAAAAAATATATAATTACATATTTTTATCTCAAATCTCTTCAAAGGCAGTGGTAAAAACTTCGTGTCACCCTGCTGATGTTGAATGACACCTCGTCCGGCGCCAGATGATATATTTGGCGACAGCAACCTCGCTTCTGACCCCATGTGCTGACTCGCTGATCAATAAAATCAAGGTTTTGTTGTCGAAATTTGTCAACATTGAGTTTCCTAACCTAAAAATACATTAAGAAGCTAAAAATATCTTTATTGGATCATAATTTTTTAATGAATTAAGGTTTCTGCTTCAGAAATGTGTATTCCCAATACGTACAATATATTCAAAAATACAGATAAATAAATAACCCTTATATAAATTTATATTTATTATTATTGTTACTATTTAAATTATATTTAATGAAATATTAGTATATTTAGAACATTCTATTTATCAAAGATCCATTATGCTGGTAATATGAACACGCAATACGTGCACGAACTTGAAATGGAAAATTCGGGAGATGGCGTCCTGGACAAATTATTTGTTTTTCTGCGACATTATTGTACACTACTGATAACATAAAAGGGCCCATTTATTTTTCTAAGTCCCACGCTCTGACCATTTTGGATCTATTAGGTTTGCAACGGATCTCTCCTCTTGCTTTCACTTCGAGAGGGGAAGTTTCTTTCGACCAATCGTAGGCCTATATTTGGAAGACATCGTGCGGCGGGTAAATCGTAACGAGAAAAAATGATTAATTACACCGCTATTAAAGAAATATTTTGCATTTTTTTATTATACACATTTTGGACTTCTATAACAAAAATATTCTGTATATTCTTGACTTCAATAAACTTTACCATTCTCTATATTTAAACGACATCTCGAGATTCGTTGTCTCGCAAGGTCTTCATGGGCAATGTAAAAGATTTTCTACAAAAAACGTTTGCGTAATACTGTGATAAAATATAGTTTTTAACAGAATTTGAATATAATTGCAAGATATCGTATGGAATTGGTATAATTCGAATCACAAATTACTTATAAATATTCCTATAATTTCTTATATTTATACAGTGAAGTAAAGAAATCAAATCTCATTGCCTACAAATGATGTGTATTGTCGAAAGTAATTTCACATAATTTGCGATTCTTTTAAGTTTTTCATATATGTGAAAAGGAATTAAATAAATGTAGAAAACGTTTGTCTCAAATATGAACTAATAACACAAAAGTTTAACTCTCGAGTTATAAATAATATAAAACCACTTAAGGAACAAATAAATTACATCTTCTAGTGACATATTTATCCACGATATAACAATTTGGTAGTAATC
>NNCF01127256.1:162532-181070 GCA_002313205.1 Laupala kohalensis | reverse complement strand
CGAATTTTTTTACAATTGAAATACTTTATATATTCTACATACTTAACTCACTCCTCATTTATAATGTTAGTATCGATATTCAGTATTATTTATTGATTTCCAGAGCAGGGAACGAACATTGTCATTTAGAAACATTCTTTGCGGGTATATAACTTTTTACGAAGCAACATGGATGTTACATTTGTGAAGATAAACGTATTAGTCAGACATTCAGTATAACATTTACAGTAAATTTAAATCGAGTGAGGCGGTTATCAAGGTCGTATTTAGTTTTATATGTTAAGTTATTGTAACTTGTAGTTCCCCGTATTCCTGATTCAGTGTCATATTCTAAGGACTTGTTATTTTAAATCTAGAAATCTTCTCCAATTAACGTAACATTTTGCCGTCAATTCAACAGAGAATTTCATATTTTCAGAAAGTGTTCAACAAATATGGGATATTATACGAAATATGTTTTTTCATTGTAATATTTATGTTACTTATGCATTATATTTTAATGGCGTTCTACTTTTTACTGGCTGTAAAATTAGAAATTTTGATCGCTGAAATTTTCCTCTCGGACATACGACGAAGGCTCCAATGAGCCGTAATTTCGTTTAACAAATAGAAGAAACGTTTATATTCGATTGTCAAATGATAGAGCAGGAACAACGAAGAGATTTCTAATGAAACTCGCGGAGAGGAATACATTTTAGTTTTATGTTAGTGTAAAATGCATTATGACTCTGAAAGGCTAAACCTTCACAACATCTAGGGTTTTCTTTTACCTTTTTAATGTTTGTAGAAAAAATAAATTTATCTACAATAATGTAGTGTAATTAGAAAAAATAAAAAATAAGAATACAGGGACCCTGAAGATGATTCTAAACTAGCATCACAACACTGACCACGCACGATTAAATTACAATAGACTGTTTACCAAAAAATAAAGTAATTGATTGTTTATAATAAAATTGCATAATTAATAGAGCATATACCTTTTTCTTTAGTAAATATTGTTCTCCAAATGTATAATGTTGTAAATCTAGATGCTATATGAATAAATATTTATTGAAAGTATGGTTTGGATATATATTAGACCCGTTTTCTACTCAATATTTTTATTAAAATAAAGTTTTAATACTTGGGGTATAATTACGAACTCGTGAATTTCTTTTAGTATCATTGTTTTCTTTAAATATAAATTATTTGCTTTTAAATTCAATATAAAAAATTTTTGCACATGTTTATTGAAATTTTGAAGAACTTTTCTAAATTCCTCGCAAAATATATCATTGAACACTTTCATTTACACATGAAGAAACTAAAATATCGAAACTTAAAGAGAGCATGAATAGAAATTATTTTATAGAAACTTTGTCGTCTCGTCGGCAACTTTGCTAAGATGAACTTTGGCCTGCCACGTTGCCATGTGTGTCGTAATGTTACGTTGCCAAATTGACAATTGCTCAGCGTATGTTTTAAGGTTTTCCTAAGCAATGTGAGATCATGAATTAAGGTTTCGTTCATTACAGCTCCCAAACAGATATTACGAGCTGAATTGTGGTATAAACCATTTTCAAAAATCAGTTCACACTAGGATTCGAACCCACCTTGTTTGTGGTGACAGAACAATAATAGCAGTGCTTTAGTGTTCTCAGCTCATTACACTTTTGCTGGCGGAGGAAAATGTCTGTTGAAAAATTCGAACAAATAAATAGCCACTCAAGTTTGCGTGTTTTTGTCGGTTTGACAATGAATGACATTCTTTTTTTCTTGATTTGCTGATCTAACCAAATCGATGAAACTATATACGGGCTGTAATTTTAAGTATAACTTGCATTTCATCTTCAATGCAAAATCATGACAAAGCAAAATATGTATTTAAAATTTCTTTCTGAAATGTTTGCAAGAGAATGATCTCTTTTCAAAATAAGGTATGGAAATAGAAAGTAACATACCAAGAATTTTGGTAAATAACAAATAATAATTTAACATAAAATACATGGAATTAGATCAGACCTCTTCATTGACAATAGTACACAAAAAATATTTCACAACATAATTCAATTTAGAATATACACTGTTTCTCGGAAACAAGAAGACAAATTTCCGTAACATATCAGCAACTAATTAGCGGTAAATTATTCCCAACACTTACAGAGAAAGGGGCAACTGTTAAATCGCTTGACAAATAATCACTGGACGCTTTATTGGAACGGGTTGTGTCAACTATCGATGAGAGGTGGAATATGCTTCAAGCGACCCTACGCCACTTCGAAATGACAATGCTTGGACAAATAGATTCAGTAAGATAGACCGAAAGACACCGGAGAGCGATGAGCAACAAACAAGGCATCATAAACGACATCCAGCAGACGTGGGAGCAAACAAAAAATGCTGTGAACGAAATAGCTGTAAGATTGACAGACCATCAAGGAGACCAAGGAGCAGTTCGGGACGGCCGAAAACATACGTACGCTGAGGTTGTCCAACACACAGATGACAAAAAAATGTTTTTAATAGGAAAACGTGATGAAACCAAGGATATCAACATACCCAATCTTTTTATAATATGATAAGAAAAGGCAGTGTGATTATTAATATGGATGAATGCCGGCTTACACGTGGGGATAAGTTCTGGTAAGAGTTCAAGAATGACCAATGAGCAAGAAGTTTAACCTTTTATTAATACAACACGCAGAAATCTGTCAAAGAAACACGGAAAATTAACCAAAAGATAATTGTTTATGGAGTGCTGGACAAAGAAGAAGAGTTTCTGACAAAAGTATGCAATGTTAGTCCGCATCGTCTAATTCGATAATGCACAATGGCAAATAATATTACAAGAATAAAAGTGGAAAAATGTGCCGCAACAATTGTTACATTTAGTCACATCCTACTTAGAAGATCGCCACGTACTCCTGGAAATTGGGAACAAGAAAATCATAAATAAAATGGCACAAGGGTATCCCCAGGGAGTTACTCTGGGCCAATACTTTGGAATATAGTCCTCAATGTTGTGCTTGAAAAAATGGAGAGGGAAAAGATCGATATAATATTTTATGCTTATGACATAACGATCATAGTGGAAGGAAATAGTAGGAGGCAATTGGAAGAAGAAAGTATTCGGGTGCTAAAGATATTTGAGGAGACATGTACTTAACTGCAGTTCACAATCTCGCAAACAAAGTCTGAGGGATTGGTCTTCAGAATGGCTCAGCGTGGTGATAGTCGACGGGATCCCATAAAACGCTTCCCCACTTACCGAAATTAACTGCCTTAAACGCTTAAGTACCTTGGAGTAATGATTGACGAGAAGCTCACATTTCAAGACTACGTGGATTACGTAAGAAAAAATATTAAGATAATCATATATGGGTTCATGAGAGTAGGCATTAATAGATATACCCTTGGCGTACAACAATTGGAGCAGCTCTATAAGGGAGTTATGCTCCCACAAATAACATATTGCGGGACAGCATGGTATGGAAGAACAAAACTGACACATATGAAATGGGAAAAAATGAAGTGATTCATATGTCCAGACGCCTAAGTAGCATTCAGATGATGTGCCTCATAAGTTGGTGCGGTGCTTACAGAAGTGTTTCCACAAAGGCTATGTTGGTGCTCTTAGGCTTACTGCAAATAAACTTGGAAATAGATAAGCATTACCTACGGTACAAGGCGCGATGTGGCGCAGAGGTGCAAATAGGAGAAAACCACCAACATCCGATATGGAGAACAGGGGTGGAAGGGGAAAATTGGGACAGAACTGACTAAATGTCGGGACATACGATGGGGTATAGCCTTAGAGGGGAGGCATACCTACAAGTTTTCCCAGCGTGCGGTACAGCTGTGAGAACCATAAGTGGTCCAAACCAACGCCACCGATGATGGAGGTTCGTATTCAGTATGGGGATTTCAATGTTTATTGACACCGTATAAAATTTTCACCTGGCTGTTGGCGTTGCAAGCAAAATCATACCGACCAATAACGTTACCTATACTAGGAAAAGCACTGATCAAAATAATGACAAATAGAATCCAGGATGATTTGAACGGTAAGATGAATGCAATCAGTATTGTTTCACAAAGGGTCGCTGGACTGAACAAGCAGTGAAATACCTAGTGCATCGGGTGAAGAATCGTCAAAAGAAATATATTCTGGTTGCACTAATTGACTTCGAAGGTACTTTCAACTCTGTACAATGGAACACAGTATTGTCAGAATTAGAATGGCTTCGATTACTACAACACCTACGTTTAATGCTGTGATATCTTCACGACTGCCATGTGGTCTTGGGCATTGGAACGAAAAAAATTATTCAAAACGTTGCACAAGACTCTCCGGAGGGAAGCAGGAGTATGACGAAGCCACTCGGGACCAATATTGTGGAACACTATGATAAACATAGTACTTGAGCAGATGGCTGAGGCGAAAGTGGAAGTCATTGCGTAAGCTGACGACAGTGCGCTAGTTGTTGAAGGAAAAAGTCGCCAGGAACTTGAAATAAACAGCGCAGGACAACTTGTAATTTTTTAACGTGCCTATACAGCGTTGCAGCTAATGATCTCATGGACTAAAACTTAGGGGATAGTGTTCGGTTACGCAAACTGGGGTCTATGCCGCAGGGACCTTATAATCCGCTTCCCCGATTGGCGATTAAAAATTAAAAAGACAGTTAAATACCTTGGGGTATTTGTTGACAAACAACTAACGTTCAAAGACCACATCGACCGTATAGGGAAAAAAGTGAAGAAAGTAGTGTATGGTCTAATGAGAATAGGCTTTACAAAACATAATACACATTGAGCGCAAGCTGGTCGCCTACCAGCGACTAAGTTTAAAATTTTAGAGCGGCACATTCAAGAGAGTATCTACGCGGGCCCTCCAACTGTTCATGGGGGTCTGTCTATTGGTTTGGAGCTAGACCATCTTTTACGGTACACGGTGAGTCGAGGTAAAGAAGTTCGAATGGGCGACGCGATTATACATGGAATGGAATGTGGATGAAAGGGAAAGATCAGTCGGGCGTTAGTCGAATGTTGGAACACTCGGTGTAAGGTGGTGAAAGAGGGGCGAAATACGTACAGCTTTATAAATGATGTGGAATTTAGTTACAAAAACAGAAAATGGTTTCATCCATCGCAACCGTTGAAGAAGATTCTTACAAGACATGGCGACTTCAACACATACTTAGCCAAAAAGAAGCTACGAACAGCTTCAAACTGCATATGCGGAATGAATGCCGATACAGAGGAACATGTACTTTACGACTACGTGCTGACGGGGGAAGAGAGAGGACGATGACTCCAACAACTCAAGCGACGAGGATTATACAGCGTTAAGGACATGACCAACTACATAGCGACCATAGACATGTTTGAGGAATTCGACGAATACGTACGGACTAGTATGACTATACGAAAGGCGTTCCAGAATTATACGATGGAACACTAAATTTCGTCCTGCAATCCATCAAATTTTGCATAATAATAATAACAACATTTTACTGTCAATAATTCAGTACAAACTGCATTATTATCAAAAGTGGAGGACAATAAACTAATTTTCTAATAATAAACTAATGACCACGAGGAGGACAATACACTAATAATAAACTAATAGAAAATCGACTCCTTGTTTTGACTAATTTACTATATTTAATAATCTCAGATGGTAGACGTTTTCGTATGCTTAATGTGTTACGCTCTCGGAGATCGATATATCAGTTTTCAATATCATTGTATTAATTTACATGATGTCGCAGCTGTTTCTAACTTGTCTCAGTCTCAGGAGTTTCTATGTTTCAGTTCCCAGTACATCACACGCGACTGCACGTTCCACGCGGATATCATCAAAGATTATCTGACTTTTTTGGGTCAATCGTATACTGACGATACCGTCCAATCCCACTGCCTCATACGACCGTGTTATCATTCCCAAAAGAATCTTAAACGAAATATAAACCAACATCGGTATGGAAAGTAAATATTTTTCAAACTTAGACAATGAAAATCAATTTCAAATACAATAATTAACTCGCTACGTACATTCATAAGATTAATTATTTTCAGTGACATATACACTCTCCCTCCAGAAAACGTTGCAATCATAATTACGTTATGGATTCCAATAATTTTTGGAAGACAGATAGAGGGTGTCACATATATGAAATGATTTAACATTCAAATTCCTAGAAGCAATATTTGCTGAGATACACTGTTAAACAGGTTCAAATTTGGTATGATGATGTTCCACCATGCTGGTGAACGCATGTTGAAATTTAGCGGCATGGAGTCGTAGGATTCATGAAAGATGTCCTGATTCAATCCATCCCATGTAGCGAACACCTGAGCACGCGATTCCTTCAGCGTACACCTGAGCACGCGTTGTAGAGGTGGGGTCCTGACCGTACGCTCCAAAGCGCTCAAACATTCTCAATAGGGAAGGGGTCAGGAAATACAGTTTATGTGTACCATGCGTTCCCCTCACAAAAAATTCAATATAAACAAATTTGTAACAACTTTTTTTTATTTTTCAAATTAGGAATTAATGTATCCATAATTTCTGTCCAAAAATTATGTCGAAAAAAACTGCAAAAGTCGAAAATTTTCTTTAATATTTCAAGAAAAAGGTTCACGACGTTCCATGTAACACGACGTTCCATGTCCAGATACATTACAAGAATTTATTTTCGGGAAACCTTTATATGACGAATATTTACAAAGCACAGCATTTTTATACTACTAACCCCGACTTCATAACACGAATGTTTGCTGTAATTTTGTTTCAAACAAAATTGACTTTCCTCACTAACACTTTATTTCGATTTTGACAGTTACTCGATCCCCACTATATCACAAATACCATGCTAACAACAATTTTAATAATTCTCCTTAAGGTTCGCATTATGTAGGTTCGCACTAAGGTAGGTATAATATTATCAAAATGTTTAAATGGGGTGCCGAATCTCAGTGTTTAATAAACATACATCGAGCCGAAGTACAATCCAAAATCGACAATAGTTCATTTGTTCAGAGTGCTGCTCCAAATATCTACTAAAATGCTGAACCCAATATTAAAAACACAATGCCGCCTGTGGTTGCGAGCCTTCCGTTTGAGCCAAGCTTGGAGGCTGGTCTTCCACCCTTACACCTCGGATACACGCTTCAACTAAGTATATTCAGATTCTAAGAACCCAGCCAATAAGTACATCTTCCTGTCTTTGAAACCAAAAAGGTATAAAAATGATCCGAAACATCCTGGACCAGTACATGAATAATTCAAAAGAAATAGTGTTAGAGATACCATCCATTCTTCTAAAATCATCAATGGATTTCTTGATTAAGTTGCGCTGAGTTTACTTTAAATATCAGTATTTTGAAGAAGAAGAAGAAGAAGAAGAAAGTAATGTCTATAATATATATTTTTCATTCACACCTCAGACTGAACCCTCCCCCACCCCTTTTAAAAATTCTAGCTACATCTGCCTTTTGGCTGCTATTGCTTATCTGATGCATTAGTTTCGTCACGATCTGTTCCCTACTGGCAGCGTCTTCCTGTTTCGACGCAACGGTCTGAGCACATCAATTTTGCAATGGAACTGGTGAGCAAAACTAATGCTTCCAGACCTTTGCAATAACAAAAGTTATTCTGGAACAGCAACGTCAGCGCAATATTGCTAAAAATTCAGATATATTGGCTAGCTAGCCTGATGCAGCGAAAATATATATTGTACCTGGCTTTCGATACAGCCGTCTATCTATTTTCGACATTCATCAGTTTAACCCTCTCAACTGTTTCACAGGCACTGATTCGGTTCTTCTGTGCCATTCCTTTCCACAGCTCTGCTAAAATAATCGGTGGAGCGCTTAGGGAGGCAAATCAGGATATTTGATTAAAAAACGCGAAGTGAAGAAAGAGCGTCGTGTCATTGCTTCTAACAACCTTCTTCGACGGTCGCGAGCCCCGAACAACAACGGAGGTTATCGTATTGCTGTGTCCAGGGGTCAGACACGAAGTTCAGTAAGCAATCTCGGGTCACTCTGTTTTTGTTTAACCTTCGCTCCTGGTCGCGTGACAATATATTTGTCAAGGTTTCATAAGTTAATATTCATCATCGAAAAACTTGTACTTTGTGTCGTAACTCCGACAGACTTGTCTCCTGCATTTCTGTAAATATATCGTATTTGGTTTTGCGACATACAAAATACTAGCCGAGTACCTGCTACTTTTCTCACATGAATTTTGTAATATGTCTTCAACTTCTTTTTCACATTCCCATTGTTATACAGTGAGAATGTTATCCATTGATGGTGGTTTAATAGTGTAGGTTAATATCCAAAATATCTTAGTGTAATTAAAAAAAAGATTTTAGAAAACATCGAGAGATATTCTGGAATACATTCAAACGTCAATAGATATGGAATTTATATCTCAGCTGATTACCGTGCTCCGGGTAGCCGAGACTCTTAAAACCTATTTTTTGAAATTTATTTACCAAAAATAGTGAAATAAACGAAAAATACAAAAAAACACTAACTACAAATAACTATTCCAAAAGAAAAACACAATAGCTCTGATGAATTGTTGATGCGATCCTCGACTCAAAAGTACTATCGTTTTCGGCGTTCTCTACAATACACATTCGGAGCAAAGCTCCTCACTGGGCTGNGGGGGGGGGGGGGGGGGGGGGGTCAGCCAACGAAGCGAGTATATTAAGACCACTACATGTTTAAATGAGGATGGCACGGGCCAGATAGCTCCCAAATTCTACTCCTAATTCTCTGTACATGTACGTGTGAGATTTTCATTTCGACAAGAACTCCGCGGCAGTCCGCTGGGTTCCGGAGTTACCATATCCCATCCAAAACTCTTGATCAAGGGAATGCAGCCACCTTGACAAATGCCGATTCCGACAGTTCGTACCGTATCGACTCAAACCAGTTCAAAAAGCTTGAAAATCTGTCCAAAAGTCAAACAAACCTGGACGATTTACACTAATATGTGCATGAAAAAGTTATTTTGGTCCCCGAATCCGACAATAAAATTGAAAAATGGAAGATACAAATAAGCGGTCTTTTAATAGAAAAAACACAAGCAAAACAAGTTAAAAATATTGTTTTCTAATGATTCTTGAAACTCTGTGTTAATATGGAATTGTTGCAGATTCCTCGAAGATACGTAATAATGCGGTTGTAATACAAACTGTTTACATTTAGGGGTACTACACCCCGGCGACTTTCTGTCGTAAGACAAAAAGTTGCAACATTCCATTACCATTGGGGACAATAAGAGTGCTCACACAGACGAGCAAGATTGTAGACAGACAAAGCTGTCTGCAGGCTGTCACCTCAGCCCGACCAATTGTTCCGCGACCGTCGTACTGAGCGTTGAGTTAAATGGGAGTGTGCCCACCGGCAACGAACTGTTTTAATGGTTCTTTCTACTTCACTCTTCCAAGTCTCAGAGAAAAGGGAATTGCATTATATTTTAACTCATTTTCTTTGAAATTTTACAAAGATAACAATATTTTTCGTCACAAAATACTAATTTACATTATTTTATTCACCTTAAAAAACTCAACTGTTCCCATGATGTTTTAAAATACTACCCCCACATTTTTATTTTGTTTTTTGTCTTATTGTGTAGTGACTAATATGATATTATTATTCTACTCTAATTACTATAATACATTTCTTCATTGAGCTTTGTAATGTATATTATATTTTCTCATAATCAGTTTTGTAGTTAAAGATGTTATGTTACTTTGTAAATATTGTATTTATATTACTTTGTACGCCCTAGTTCTCTGTCGGATGTGCAACAAGTGCCGACGGGTATGTGTAATAAACAATGTTTCAGATTTTTATATTTCATTGCAAAAACAAGCTATTTCTGTCAAAAGTAGTAGGTGACCAAACACATCGATAAACATAGTTTCATTATTCTGATAATAATAAATTTATTGTCAAAATGCAGTACAGACTGTGTATGACCATGTGGAGGACAATAAACTAATTTACTCTCCGGAAGCAAGAAAGGGACCATCCCATCAATTTCGATCAAGGGCCATAAGGCAGAGGCGGATTTAAAAATTTCAGCAAAAATTCCTAGATAAGATAAAAAGTTAGCTGCGAGTTATAATACTAATAGAATGTTTGTAACTTAATACAAAAAAATATTTTACATATACAATTATTATCGAACTATAGATTATTCTGAGTAAAGTGTTTAAAAATCAAAAGAATTGAAATAACGCTAAATTCACGATTTATTGTTACAATAAACACAAAGCCTAGACAAAGCCTAGAGAACCTGTATAAGAAATCCGCCTCTACCCGAAGGAAAACCGGAGCAAAACCCGGGTCAGGATGTGATAATATTAACAGGCTTCCGTGATCATTTAATAGGATGTATACTGTATAGAATTTAATGGGAAAATTGCAGTACATTCTGGTTGAGGTTCGAAGGACCAGAGGTGTAATGAAGGTGTTTGAGATGGGTGTTGAGCAAGAATAATGCCAACAAAATAATTTAATAACATAAATTGCAACTAGCAAGACAAGCATAAAAATGAGGTAATCAAAGAGGAAATACAAAACTGAAAAGCTAAATGAGGTGCTGTGATGAGATGACGGGATGTTCCGCTTCTCTAAATGCCTTGTGGTTCGGTCTTGGCGGCGCTGGATTAATGTTGATTTGATGATTATGTTGACGTTCAATTGACGTTGAAAGACCGGCATTTCGCGGCCAAACGATGCGAGCAGGTGAGTACGAGGTGGTTTGACCATGAAATTATCTCGCGGGTCATTGCTTGTTGTGAGGCCAACGAGATAAGCGGTAACCGACAGAGGACAATTCCAGTAGCTGTCTTCTATTACCATTGGGGGCAGAGGAGAAGTTTTCGGCGTGATAGCCAGATAAGAAGTGAACGATGAAATGATGAGTTGATGACTGGTCGTTCCGAGCGAGTTAGTAAGAATGAGAACGGTCGCTCGTCGGAAGCATGCTGTTTGCAGCAACGAGGACCCACTTGCCAGCTCGTGACGTCACAGATTGACCAAGTATCGATCTGCGGATCGTCCATTTTGTTCTATTGACTTGATACGTGATGCCAGGATATTTTAAGTTGTTCTAGCGTGGAACATAGAATAAAGGTCCATGGATTTCGTGATGATTTAGAAAATAGTTCATACAAGTATCGAGAGATGTCACTCAATTGGAACAAAAAGAGCCGAGTTCAATGATTGTTCACGTGTATTATGTTGCTATTTTCTGACTAAATCGCAACACATGCTTTGCAGGAATGTTCATAATTTAGAATATATATTCATTGATTAACTATTAAAAAACTAAGGGTGGGCAAAGTATAGAATTACCTGCACAAAATTAAGTAAAGTCAGACCTTTCATTTCAGTCCAAGAATGTGCAAATAGGTTGAGAATAAAAAATCCATTCGGGCTAACTTGCCGGGGTTGCGAAAGGTACAACCGAAATCGTAAGTGCCGACACATAGCGTCAGTGTTCACTCGCCTGAAGATAAGTGTGTTTTTTATTGGGGCTTTAGGGCGTCCGACGTCTAGGTCATTAGAGCCCTTACAATGTGTGTGGTATACGCGTGTGATGGCAATTTGTACTCCTGAACGTTTCAATAGAAATTCACGAGTCAAAATACCATCTCGTTTTTCACCCGGTTGTACCAGTAACTATCAGGAGGACATAAAAATAAAAAGGATTTTAGGACAAAAGAATCGGAGCTTATTTTCTGCGCCTAAAGCAAGCTTTGTATATTCAACTCAAACCTTTGTAAAAACATGAAAAACGTTATGAACGTTTTTCCATGATTATTTCTGTAAAAATTACTGTATTATTAATGTAGATATCTAGCTATAGAGACGTGATTCATTGTCGGTATAGATTTCAAGTAGTACCTGTATATTTAAAGATATTCTTCTCACAATTGAATGTATTGTTTGTTTTGTAGGCCAGAAATTCTTCTCTTTTAACAAACTGTTAATACAGTGGCATAACGTTGTGAGGTAGCATCATTGGCCCGTAAAAATAGTATTTTTGATGGAATAAATTCGGACAAACCTAGAAATCGTTTTAATACTTTCATTTTGTTCCAAATACTTTGAATCTGAGTTTGCACCACCTCAGGAGATGTGCAAAACTTTTGGCAACCAAACCACACGAAATATTTGAACTTTTCTCAGTTTTTTGCTCATATCTCGGAAACCAAATATCATGCAGAAAATATTACTTGTATTAAAATTAAAGAGCAAAAACTGTTACGCCTTATGAATACCTCAAACATTAAATTTGATTGAGCAATTTGTCCACAATAACCGATCAAAAAACACCAATTTCAGCAACTTAGCCGAAAAAGTTGTAATAGTTATTTTCAAACCTCTCCAACTTCGTAGTGACCTCTCCAATCAAAAAATTTTTATAAGAAAAGTTGTAGAGCAGCAAATGCTGAAATTAAATCTCGAAAAATAACCAAATTATCTCAATTTTGAAGTTTTGAAGAAAAATATATTCAAAAAAGGTGTTATGGCATTTTTATTTAGTCACATCTTTCTAAACTCTCGTGGGGTATAGTTCTCGAATTACTTTAAGTTTCATTCCGCATTGCAATGAAAATTAATATTTACCTGTACTTTGCTCACTTAGGTATTACTTCGGACTTACTAGGTATTTCACTGAATTGCTGCGGAAAGGAAGGTAAATGAACAGAACTGTTACTTGCTGTAACATCGATTTTTCTCCAATTTCAAAATTCCGACGGAAAGACCCAATATTGCTACTTCTCAGAGCAATAGTTCCATTTAGGCGATATTCGAGCTTCCCCACTTCTGGAAAAACAAATCAATTGCGTGGTTCGCTATCGCGGAAACTTTATTTAACACGAAGGGAATAACTTCCCAATTTCAAAAGTACGTCAGCATTCTGAATAATCTTGATAGCTGCATTCGTGAAATTGACGAGACTTTATTAGCGCCAAGCAGAGCAAACGCATATGACTTGAAAAAAATTCTGATTAACCAGTTTTCAAACACACAAACGGCGCGAATAGATAAACTGCTTTCCGCTGAATCGATCGGAGGTCGGATACCGTCAGCGTTCCTGAGACACTTTCGGAATTTAGCAGGTTAGCAGGTCCCGAGCACCAGAAGAACACATTTCTCTGTGAAATCTGGCTACGCTCGCTACCAGTGCAGATCCAGGCTATTCTAGCAGATTCTAGTATAACGGACTTGAACAAACTGGCAGATTTCGCAGACCAAATCTTCTAGGCTTTCCCATCAACTACAGATGTGGCAGCAGCCCATGGAATCGCACAGGTACGAGCAACGACGCCTTCCGACGGTAACGGGCGCCGAGGCATCCCATCGCCGCCGACCCCCAGATTCCTAATTTAGTCAATGACGCTCCTCACCCAGCTTATAGCAGAACTTCGAGCAAACGTTTCTGACACACACCCTTTACTGAGGTAACGAAGACAATGTCATTTCCGCCCCCATACCCACTCCAGATCAGCGTCTGGGCCACGCACTGGCGCCACCTAACGGAAAGTGCACTGGTATCACGCTGAGTTCGGTGTGGAAGCAAAAAGGCATATTACCACTTGCTTTTTTTCAAAACACGAGTCGGGACGCCCTCTAACTCGAGATTGAAGTGCGCAAAAATACACTTTTGCAATAAACTATCAGGAAAGGGACCATTCGTGTTTGATGCAAATACCAAACTGCATTTCCTGGTAGATTCAGAGTCCGAGGTATTGTTATTTCCAAAGTGTCACTGGAAATGTTCCGTGGAACCCACGGTGCTAGTGTTGAGAGCCGTGAACTCCACAAACAATGATACTTTCTGAACCGCGTACGTACCCTTAAATTTAAAACAAAGAAGGGACATACATGGAGATTCATCATAGCCGAAATTGAGGACCCCATAATCAATGCAGAGTTCTTAGCATTCTACGAATTATTATTAAACTGCCAAAATGGTGAACTAGTGGACAAATTTCGTGGATTGATACGTGAAGTCTACAACTATTGCAGATCTTCAATTCAAATTGCAAAGATCATCGAAAATAGATTCCCTGCGTTGTTAAACAAAGTTCCGGAATTAATAAAAAAACTAGAGTCACCAGGGACGTCAAACACAATACCGTGCACTTCATACCCACGACGAACGGCCCGCCTCCCGTCATCCACCTAGACTAAAAAACCGGATAATATACAAGTTGTCAAGAAGAAATTCGAAGAGGTCCTCCGGTGCGGGGTAATTATGTCCCCACTCGCGCAGTCCACGGGGTCACCTTTGCACCTGGTGAAGAAAACTGATGACTCACACCACCCTTGAGGGGATTACCGTAGGTTAAATGCACGAACTATTCCGGATGCCTATCTCATAAAGCATATGACTGTACGACAACCTTGCGGAATCAAAGATTTTTTCAAAGATCAACCTTGTTAAAGCTTATCACGATTCCCGTGAACACTGTTGATATTGATAAATCAGCAATAGATACTCCTATAGGTTCATTCAAATACCTTTAAATGCCTTTTGGTTTAAAATGTAGTGCACAATACTTCCAGAAATATATGTGATGGAAGAACTACCTTTCGTTTATGTTTACAAAGAAGACATTCTAGTATACAGCTCAGACAACAAACAACACGAAAAAAATCTCTTTAGATAAAAATTGGCAGGTAAAAATAATCAAAAAACGACCGCTATCGGTGTTGAATAAATAATTTTCAGACTGCTGAAGTGACACCCTCATTGCGACATTAATACAGGATCAACCCACAAAAGTAGTAAACACTCTTTGAGTGAGTGAAAAGGAGTAAAACAATCGAAACTGACCGATGTTAATCTTCAGGTCATAAATTGCGGGGAGGCTGAAATTAGTATTGACATTCTCAAAGACGTCAAATCCATAATCAGCCCGTAAAAAATCCAGCACCCCTAGGGAAGGGGATTTCATGATAAAAATCGAATATGACATAACAGTGACGAGTCCATAATTTTCGGCATCGCTGAGTTGATAGTGATATACCGATATCGTGTAAATTAAAATTAAACCCTCATGAAAGAACGACACCATTATCACCCATTGAGGGACGGTGTGGGTGAAAATGGGTTTATAGATAAAAATAATTGAAAACTAATTTTGAAATATACAAAAATTAAAATTGTATCGGTTCCATAGTTTTAAAATGGTTGATCAGATTTTAAAATACCAATTCAGCCTCTAGATTAAAAATAAACATGAAAAATAGCAAATTTACACAATGGGGGGGTCTTAGATTTTCCTAGTTTACACGATACAACTCTACATCCTTAAATTTTTCGGACTTTTATCATTGGAAGGGTTACCCTTGCCTTACTTTAACATGGCTTACTCGCGATGGCATCAACTCGTGCAAATAACCGTGTCTATACAGCGTCACTAGATGGCTTAATAGCCGCCGCAGTATACATCGCTACTGTCACAATTCGTACGAATAACCGCGCCACAGTGCGTTCACTATTGGCTCTTCACTTAGTGAACTCACTATTTACACAAATTGTACAAATATCACCACCACTTACTGGGCTCGCTATTGCACAAGTTTTAAAAATATCGCTATCAATAAGTGGGCTCGCTATTTCCATAAATTGCGTGACTATAGACTTATAGGAATAAATAAAAAGTTTTAAATGTGGGTTGAACACGCAAGCACACTGTTTTGGCATAGTCACCAGTTCGCTACTGCATGAGCCACAATGGTAATGTCGTGAGTGGCACACACACGTAACTGTGGTATCTAGGACATTCTAGCGCGTCACAGCGGAGAGTGGGTCAAGCGGTCGCGTACGTGGATGTCATTTAATATAAATAGAAGGTTCAGAGAGGATTCGCTCTAATTCTCGTTATTCATCTTGGGACTCCTGGTTCATCGCTCGGCAGCGTCGTTCAACCAGACCGACTCCACGCCACGACTGGCCTGAGTACTCCACACTCTAAACCTCTGCTATGATACCGCACGCACAGATCCGCTCTCCTCAGCTGAATCGCCTAGTTCTGCCTTAGTAAGTATTAAAAACACATATTCTCGCAACCAGAGTTTCACTCGGACGAACCACCATCTTCCCTTCCGTTTTCCTTCTTTAAAACAATGTTGGGGACAACCCCAATTTCGTAGCCGCTCGCAGAATTGGACGCAGGTCACGACAGTAACTTGGAAGACACGATGAAATATATTGGGCGTCATATATCATTCAGATATATTGGGTGTCATATATCTGAATGAGCGTTACCTGAATTATATATCTGAATGAGCGTTACGAATATATTGTAACAAAAAAAGATGCCGAATAGTGTTGTGGTAACTATCACCAATAATTAAACAAATGAATAAACGGAATAAATTATTGCATTATGAAAATGAATAGCTTCAATGAAATAAAACAGGCTCTACGTTAGGTAAGCATATTACACCAGTTCAAAATGGTGTAGTGGTAACTATCACTTAACAGGCCCACTTAGCATTTATTAGAAGTCCCAATTAAGTTCCTAAATTGATTTAAAGAAGGGCTGGGTTATTTCCCATTTTCAAACATAAAACAAACATTTAAGGTTTTAAGAAAACCCACAGCTTTGATGAAATAGGTTTTTTAATACGCTAACTACATACATTTCATATAACTAGATCTCTATGCTACTGGTGCTCATGATTACACTCAACACTCCCCAAAAGATCACATGTTTTAGAAATCCACTCTCTTTTAACAATGAGGTGTTGGTATTGTTAATCCCAACATATTGGTCTTTATCCTGAATTACTATACCCATTATTAATTTATAAAACAAAGCTAAATTGCCTCTCTTAATTGTCAATTACATTACCACTTTCTTTCAAAAGTTCTGAGTAACGTAGAACTCGCTCAATTATCTTCTGATAAACACTGGTCGCATTTGCCAAGTACTGGGCGCGGCCAGTCATGCCAATTTACCTTACTGTTAATAAACAATTAGAGATGAGCTGCCATTCACCAAACCTCGTGGGCGTGCTGGGTTTTTCCGGGACCAATGACCCAGACCCTTCTCGCCGCCTTCCGCTTCCCCGTCCTACAGCTGGCAGCTAGACGCCAAAGGTCCGCTGACGCCACCCCTCGAGAACCATTCAAAGTTCACTCCAGTCACCTCGAAGTTATTTAGCGGTCTGGTTACTGTTCTTAGCCATTTAGTCTAATTAATAAACTTCCGTGGTCCGAGTCGAACACATGTCACGAGAATTCTCCGAAGAGCAGAGCCACTTAATGACTCGATGATCCATTGATCATTTTCTACGAAACCGAGTTCCTCGTTCTACTTATTAATGAGATAATTGATTAATGACTCATAATTAGGATGCTCGAGTGAACTTCATAACGACAATCGTGATCCGACCGTGATCATCATTCAGATGTAATAGTCAGTTGATCTGATCTACTAATGATCTCAGAAAATAACGATCACTGAAATACTAAAAACGTGAGATGAGATGTGATCTGAATTACTAACAATGTTATCCAAGTGGTTGATAATAATGTAATGATCTTAAGCGCATCTGCACGTCCTGTTAAATAATACCCTTCCCCACCAATTTCCAAAATTTGGTGAAGCAAGCCACGCCCATCCTTACGTCACGTGGTCTCTTAAGCCAGTCATTATGTTTCTTACACTCTACGTAGATTTTTATTGGTCGTGTTCTAGTGACGAACGCACGTTCTCGACGAATAACAAGGTCCCATTTTTAGCACCATTTCGTACTTTTCCAGCGTCGCCTAGACGCGATCACGTGTCCCCCGCCCCTTTTGGGATCTGTGTCTTCAGGCCACGAACCTGGACCCCCATTGTCCCCATCATGTGCGCCGTTCTTTTTCCCCCATCAATTGACACTTGGAAGCATTCTAAAGAAATCCTGACCATTTATTCTCCACACGCGTTCACTTGTCCCCTGGTGAGTTCTACGTTCTGTCAATCATCCCTATTGTGCATTGTCTTCGCCGGCCAAAACCACTTGCTCTCTGTCATGTGCCACGTCAATCCGCACTGCTCGTAATGGGTTCCTCAGTCTGCTTAACTTTCCCTTTTTTATGGCTTGTTTCTGGTTCTGGGTTCAGCCTCGAGATAACCCAGAACCTTTCCTCCGAACTTCCCAAGCGTTCATACACTCGCCTTTGTTAAATTCCTTTCAAGGCTATCCCTTGTTAGTTCTGCCCTTTTGCTATTGTGTTTTCCCTTTTTTATCTTTCTGTTCCACGCGAGCTACTGCGCAGAATATATCCCCCTTGATGGACATTTTTATAGTTGTATTCAGACGTATTTTCGAAATAGTCGATCCCTTGACCCCGTCAACCGTTTCTTTTGTGTCTCAAGTACGTCGTTCTAAAAGCCCAGCCTCCTCGGGTACGCAGTGTTTCATTTTAAATGTGTCTTTTAATATTTTTCTTAATATTCTTTAATTTAGTGTAATGAATTAATCTTTCAATGAATATATATATATATAT
>NNCF01127256.1:143004-158976 GCA_002313205.1 Laupala kohalensis | reverse complement strand
AATATATTGTTTCGA
Organism: Laupala kohalensis; assembly: GCA_002313205.1. Lineage (NCBI taxonomy): Eukaryota > Metazoa > Arthropoda > Insecta > Orthoptera > Trigonidiidae > Laupala > Laupala kohalensis. The sequence continues at coordinate 158,961 of NNCF01127256.1, read as the reverse complement.
AATGATCGTGCAGGTGGAGAATTAAAGGCACTTGAAGCAATCAATCAACTCTCGTTTGCATGTGGTTTCTGCGCAAGCGTAGTTCTGCAAAATTAACATTCCCGCCTTGAAGATATAGCATATTCTTCAGTAACCGGCTGGAAGCCGTGGTGAAAACAGCGAAATTATCCAAGGTGTTACTCTCTCGCAAAAGGGTAGTTTAAACTTACGCCACCAGGGCGCGCCAGTGACCGGGTCAAGGTTATTAGCTTTAGAAGGAAATATTTCAGAATTCCTGCGTCAGAGCGCGCGGCCTTGACAGTCGAATAACGATAGTAGATCATCTGTTTTTTTATTGTATATTTTTGGGGCTGCTTTTTTACAGAAACGAGAAGACGTTTTATCGAATTATTTCACTGGATAAGCACTTTAGGTACTGTAATGAATAATTAATTCATTACTTTTGTTTACAATTTACAATCATAAATAAATTTCGCACCCAAGTAGGTTGGGTTTCCAATGGACGCAGCTGCAGGACAAAAGGGAGAGTGGAGTGCGAAGACTGGTTCGTTTGTGGAGCAGATCCTGGGATTTCTTTTTAATAAAGTCATAAAAATATCAGTCGAGTGTCTGGACATCCTGCGCGGGTTCGCGGGTACCGAAGTCTAGGGAAAGAAAGTTGAATAGATGTGAGAGATTATTGACCAGATAAGTTGTTGACATGTACTTTGAAACGGTAAATGGAATGTTACTATAGAAATTCGGGATAAAGGTAAGGGTTATTTTGGAGATATAGCCCAGAAACACATGTAAGGCCATACTAAAGAAACAGGGAAAAAGGAAGATTCAATGTAGGGCGCTGTCGCCGAACGAAGGATTCCATTAGTAAGAATGTTGATTGACGCAGGATATAGTAGTAAACAAGTGGATTTGACTGTCGAGCAACGAAGCTCATGGGTCCACAATGAGAGATGATTGACGAAAGGCAACATTAACGAGGGGCCAGAAAACATCTGCGTAAAAGAATGTCGCGTTGGAACATAGCGATATCGAGGAAAACCGGCGCCTTGCAACATGTCACGTTGGTCGTTGCTATGTATATATTTAGCGTTGTCTTTGTCCCAGCGTCGGGAGAGGATAGACCCCAGAGGTAAATAATTAGAGTACTCGATTGGCAATAGTTAGAATAATACCCTATTCAGGTTTTTGGCGTTTGGTTAATAAAGCATTGACACATATAAACTATAACAAAGGTTTAATAATTGAATTTGCAAATATGCTCGAAGAGAGCTCATAATTAAAAAGTTATAATGATGTAAGTAAATGATTACATAGTTATGTTAAATGCCCTTATCGGAGCGAGAGATCAATATATTGCATTAACATGTTCTAAAGACTCGTAAGAACGTGAGGGTCCATTAGACTGTTCCATATGCTTCCAATTACCGTCAATACAGACAGTCATCAGAAATGTCGGCTGCGCTCCGTGACGCCGCGCAGAACGCATCTTGCGTCCCATCGCCGACACACCCAGTCTCGGGCACGTCACATCGTCTCCAGCGAGTTCCTCATAGAAGAGATGATGATCAAGAAAAAGGTCGGATGGGCGGTTACCAGCTTAAGTAACCGTGAGGGGTGTGCGGGGGGATTGGTATGTAACTTCTCGAAAGCGCAACGAACCCTGGAACCCGCCCTCATAGGGGTAGGGGATTCCATGTGGATATTTGAATGTATTCAGGAGCTCTTCATGGTAGGAGAAGACATTGGGAAGGGAATCGTTGCACTCGGCTCTACGATAATTTGTGGAGATGGTAAGGCGTTGTCTTATGCATTTAAACGCAATTTTGAAGAAAGAGGGAAGAATGTCACATGGAGGGGGGTGACAGAATGCAGTGGCGTGGCGAATCATACGATCGTGGGTCATCTCGGGCTTGACCGCAGAGAAAAATAGGTTCTCTGGGAACCTCACCACAGAGACGGGACAAGCAGGAAAAGGTTCTTATCTCTCGCAACTGACGCCACGGAGTTCCGTCTGGCGAGTCACGGTTAAAATGACACTAACTATTTAAACTATCGATTTAAAGATCCGTCCTGGAAATATATTATAAAACTCTTGCGTAATGTCAGCTTTGCGTAATATTATAAACCTTGGCGTAATGTCAGTCCCGTGACAAGAAGATCTTGGGTTTAGGATGGAAAGAAGTGTCAATGACGGGGAACAAAGACATTGAAATAAAGTGTCACTGGAAAGAACAAAGAGGTACGAGGGTATCTTTCTAGTATTAAATATCACCTCGTGAAAAGATGAGGGTCGCGAGACTGCGTAGTGTCATAGAAAGGGGTTCGATAGAAAAAATACTAAGATTTCGGAGACAACGAAGTATTGTGATAAGTAGACCTTGCTATTCGTCCAGAAGGAATAGACGTCATTCTAAATTATCCAACCAAAAATACTTCACGTGGAGTGTAAAGTGAATTTATTGGCCGAAGAAAATAATGACGTCAGGAAGGGTGGAGCCCTATCGCTCAGTTTTTGGAACGCTAAGTGGGGAGAGGGCTACTTAAGCAAGGGAGAAGAGTCGCTACAGATTATTATAGAGGGATTATTATTCGGAGATTGAGAGAATATTATTATTCAGAGATTCAGAAATCATCATTAGAAGAGTATTATTATTACATCATTATCTTTTGCATTACGAAACATTAAGAGATCATTATTCTCTGAGCTACAACATTCTTAGTTTTCTGAGTTAGATCGAATATTCTGAGTTATTCTAGCTGAGTTATTCTGAGAAAGGACAGAGTTACCTTTCGATATTATATGATATAATGAACTTGTTTTTTTAGATGATCCGATGATCATTAGGCGATCGGTTTTATTTTCAAGTGTCGTCCAATCTCTGACATATGTTTACGGTTCGTGTGACATCAACCTTTTGAGAAAAGGAAATGGCCATGAATTTTAATTAACGCCATTAACTCGTCGTCAAGTTCAGCTGATAATAACTTTTTTGAGGGGCTTTACGGCTCGTTGACATCGAGGTCATTGGAGCCCTAAAAACTTGTACAGGTAGGGAAAATGCAGTTACTACGGAAAGCCAACATGACTCTCCCCGTGTGTGGGACTCGCCGAGTAACTCAACCATACCCACTAAAACCCTACTGAATTACAACATACTAAAACATCTCAAAACCAAAAATCAAAACAATGAGGACAAAAAATGAGGAAAATGGAAGAAACCCTAGTCATCGCAACCTACTAGCGTCGGGATCGAAAAGAACAAGAGATGACCAAGGAAGGTCAGGAAAGAGCAAGGAAGGAGCCTAGTTCAAGTAATGCCAGACTCAGCTCGGGGCCCCGGGTTTGCCAAACACATACTTACTAGATATAAGTCCCCTGGGGGTGCTAATAAATGCAATGGTATTTCGTAACGTTACGCTGAGGGTCATTTTGTTCTGGAAGCGGTGAGGGCGAATAGTACCTACGGGGTGGAGCAGTGAATGGTCACAGTATTGAAGGGTCATTCATCCTTAAGGAATTCGCCACGCCCACGTCGTTTTGACAACTGGTGGTCCAGCTTCAATTACAAACTGTAAGGTAATTAGCATGACTGGCTGCGCCCAGTGCATCTACAATAGCGTCAAGTGGCAGTGAACTGACCTATGCGTGTGCAACGATGCCCAAGATTCTTTTGGCGATCGTCAATGTTTAATTAACAATAATCATCAAGGACAATCAGTTATTGCTGATGATTATATTTTAGATATCATATTTAAATTAAATCAAGACTGGAGCAAATAATTAACCAGAACTAGTAGTAATTGAATAAAAATGCAAACCAATTATTATGGTTTACAACATGTGTGATTTTCGGGGGAATATGTCGGGGAAGTGTGTGCATGAGTAGCATAGGGCACATTGTAGAATTAATCTTCCATGTATTGAATAATTAAACTAATTTTATCGAAGTTACGTTTTCTTTGAGTAAAAAACTGTGTGTATTTAATGATAATAAAATGGGCGGAACCCTGACCTCTTAAATTTTAATTACCTAGTTCAAGAATAAATGTATGGCTTCCAGTCGAGTTGTTGAGTGGGCTAGGTACTTTTTTTAGTTAATTAAGTCCCTACTTACTTGTTACAATTGGCTTTCCCAACGTGGGGCCAGACTACCATAGCACCCCCACTATTAATTACGTTGCAATTGGCTTTCCCAACGTGGGGCCAGTTACCCTTACTACCCTTTATTAAAAATGTTACAATTGGTTCCCAACGGGGGACAGTTATATCCTTACTACTATTAATTATGTTATAATTGACTTTCCCAACGTGGGGCCAGTTATACCCTTACCCCTATTATATTACAATTGGCTTTCCTCACGTGGGGCTATACTACTATAGCACCCCCACTAATAATTATGTTACAAAACGTGCCCGCTACTTCTCTTGGAAGATATATATAGCAAGAGGATGAAGCAATTAACAGATTTGACACTTGATTTTAAGAAACAGGCCATGAAAATCCTTAATCAAAATTTTTCATAATTTGTAACGAGTATAGGTGTGCGTGAACTGCAAATATTCGTAAACAACATTAGTATTAAAGAAACCAACACCAACGAACAATTCGAGAAACGATAGTTTTTCTTTCACCTTTCTTCTTACCTTAAACCGCACGCTGTAGCGCTAGATCAGCGCTTGACGCTTTATCAAACTACGGCTCAGAAAATCCACTACCGTTGCATATCACTTAAGATATTTTGATTATTACAATAAATTTTAAATTTTGAATATTTTTTGACAAAGATCATTCCACTTGTTATATCTAAGAGGTTATGACTCACGAGAAGCGCAAAAACTATTTTCAGCACAGCAAAATTAAATAATTCCTCATAAATCGGGTAAAGCACTAATACAAAAACATGCAGGCTCCCGAATTGCAATACATACAAAATTCAGCTCCGACCTTGATCACGCACCGTAAACTTATACACTGGATGTAAAGCAATGAATCTTCAGTGCAACACTGTTTTCTAGATCGACCTTCTCTTGACTAATCTTACCATTACAAGATAGAGAGGCAGGTATTTGTTGTCACTTCTTTGTTCACGCGAAAGCGATGAGTCTCTCAGTCTTTTGATAGACATGAGATGACCCCCCAATCCGTATCCCACGCTCGCGTTTGCTTATTCAGTGGTTCAGATATCTGCACAGTATGACTATTTACGATTTATTCATCCGTTTCGAAAATGAATTGAAATTATTTATCATGTTAAAATGTCCGTTAAGTTAAAAAATTAATACGATATTAATTATGAATTTTTATTTTAATATATGCTATTTTTAAAAGTACATTTATTATTTAACTATTAAATATTCTAAACTTCCAAAAAAACTCCACTTTTCGAACCCCCTTCCCCCAATAGTGTTTTTCAAAATAGTTTTAAATATTCTTAAAGACAGTACTCAGGAAAAAGGCATATTAGGTACTTATTAATTACGTATCTTTATAAAATTTTCATTACGAATTTTGATCGGATTTTTCGCGTGAGTATATAACGTAATCTTTCATACTAAAACACAAGAACTACTCATAATTGAAATAAGTATTTAGTTATATTTATCCCAGAATGATAAACTGTCTAGCTGTACAGCAGCATGGAAACATAAACATAAAAAACCTCTTCTAGTAGAAGATCGGATTATGAATTATACATGCGAGAGAGTGACTTCCCGAGGGGAACCCCGACAGTGGATACTGAAGATGTTATAATGTATTCTGATGAATGAGAAATATTCTTGATGCCTCCTCAAAGCGTAAAGGTTATGAAAATACGTCCGCATGAAGGAAGTGTTAGCCTCTGACAGATTGAGATGTACGTCTCCACAATGGGAATTGATAGTGAGCTGATCTTTCTGTTTACGTTGCGTGATTTACAGAGACCCTGGAAGAGCGGGGAATTCGTGGCTGGAAGCTAGATTCGTCAATAATTTCTAAGGTTATTAGTTTACTCGGAGTCGGAGAATTTACATAACCTTCATATATGTATAAATCAATTTTGGTCATAAAATTATATCCTATGTAGTTTCGATTTGGTGTAGTTATTTTATTTTATTTTTTCGCTTTAGAGAATAATTCTTAAGTAGATATTTGAATGGGGTGCTTTTGTAACATTTACAAAAGTTACGAAAATCCCATGACAAACAAGGTGCTGGTGAATGTTGATATTTCGTATGCCCAAATGCCAGGAATCATTGAATATAATTCAAAAATACTAAAACTGTTTCATTATTCCAGTCCATAGAAATGTAGACCATTATTTTTTAAAATATAAAATAAGAGTCAAAAGTATAGGTTCAAGAACCAGAATATCAACTAGTCTCGATTGCGCGCGCTCGAGTGAACGAAACGCAAATGTAGATTTGTTTGTAATCACTTATTTTTGTTGCAATGTCAAACTTCAAACTATTTCAATAATTACATTTAGAGGGAGGCGGAATGCATAGAAATTTTTTTAAAAATACATTCATTTTGAAGTTTCAGTTTTTCACAACAATGTTTAGTATCGATAATTTTGTCTAGTCAATTTACGTAAGGGTAACCAATAATTATCAATATTTTTACCGTGTGTGAAGTTCGATAATAGATTCTTGAGCAATGAGCATATTTCTTTGTTTCAAACTGTTTTACTTACAAGCAATGTTTTAATCAGGGTGAGGAAAGAAGGTAGGGGGAAAATGTCTGAGGTTTGAAGCTTGTAGTAGTGCGCGCCTAATTTCAACCAGACAACGCCACCATCTACTCATCTCTAGATACTTACTGTAGCACTCAATAGATGGCTGCAAGATCGTGTTCACCCATCTCCTATTGGCTGCTAGTGTTTGCCTTTGTTTATTACATTATGTGTGCGCTGCTGTACGTAGCACTGTTGCGAATTTGCTGTTGCTGTAGTCATGTCGCGAATGTTTGTTTGCTGTGTTCCGGTGTGCTTCAGCGCATTTGGCGGCATCCCGGACATTACTTTCATGAAATTCCCTTCCCCACCAGAAAGGTAAGTAATTCTTGTTGCCTTAGCGCGACGTACTTAGCTCAGTCGCTTTGCTGCGATTATTGTTGCTTATTTATTTATAAATATATTTGTTACATTCTCTTGTAGACGACAACTCTGGTTAAATTGTCTTGGTCTGACGGGTGTGCGGGTCGCACAAAGTATGTGTGTGCTCCGCACATTTTACCCCGGACGACTTACATGGTATATTAAATAAAAACGAATGTTACATGAAGTATTGTATAAAAATTTATTATCTATAATATCTAAGTAATGTATTGATGAATGAAGTCTGTGTATGAAATGATGAACATAAATATAATATAATATAATAATATTTTATTGAACCACATAGATCATAACAATGATGTATGGTGTCATAGTACTAACAACAATGACAATAATATTGCATATAAGAATAACAACATATAATAATTTTGATACATCTCATAATATTCATTTAACTTAGACTACGTAGAAATTAATATAAAATACTATTATTATGTACTATTACGGAATATTAATATTTATTTAGGCTACGGTTATTAGATATCTATTGTAGGAATTCTATTATTTTACTTTTGTTTTATTAATTTATGTCAAGGTCTATATTTATGCTAAAACTGTATTTTTTGTGATCAATGAATTATAACAAACATTGCTGAATTAAGTTACAGTATTTGAACTAATTTTTACAATAAGTATGTTGACTTATAATATTGTATTCTTGTTGTGTTTTCCAGATGTTGTAATGATGACCTGAAGAGTGATCTCATTTATTTTCGCCAGTCTCTACTTGGGTAAATAAATATAACAAACTTAATAATACACCTGGATAGTATCGAAGTTTGAGGAAGTGTAAGGTTACGTAGGAGGCAGTTCATTAACTAGACACAAATGCTATTAAATTTTAATCTTAAAACAAAAATTTAAAGAAATAGTACCTAGTTAAAATGTAAGATTCCGTTTTTGTGTAAAACGTTTATTTGTAATTATACCTGACGTGGTAGTTAGGTACGAATAACTAAAGAGAAATTGATGTTTGCATCTTATATTACGCTATTGTAGTGTGTAGAAGATTTATATTTTTCATTGAGCCACCTTTTTTGTTTTAATGTAAACTTGCATTTTTACAAATTTCCTTTCTACTATGTTTGTTTACTACTTGAGTGTATTGTGGCTTCATTTGATTTTCTGAAACGTTGTTATTTAATTTTATTTTCACTTTGTTAGTTTACTACTTGAGTTATGGTATATTGTGGTGTTTGTAACTTGGTAATTTTCTTTTTAAACCATGAGACGGATAAATCTAGTCTCGTTATCCTGTGGATATATAAAGGGTTTTACTGTAAACTTCTATTAAATCAACATTGGGATTAATACAAATTTTGTGAATTTGTTATCGCGTTTCTTTCTCATTTCATTCTTTGATACCAATTGGAAGGCAGAATCATTTGTTTAGTTTTGGTCTTAAATACCAAATGAACAATTATCAATCTTGTATTAATTTTTTGTCAATTAGTTGTACATCACCTTCATAAAATTTGTGACATGTANTTCAAGACACCTACTGAATGTCTTCTAGAATCTCTCATTTGATTAACGCCTTTCTCATTTGTTAAACAGAATGATATTCAACTTGTATAAATGAAAATCGTATGGTTTCTTCATAGATTATTGTAACTAGTTCATCCTATGATATATCTATCGCTTTGGGAGATATGGTACTGGTGGATTGTCTTCAATTCAATATCAATTATTTCTACTTGACCTTCATAAGATTTGTGGCATGTAATTCTCTCATGCAATGAGCAGAGAGATTCATACACCACTGTGGCTTAAGGCAAAACCAACATTCCATTGACTGCTTTCTGTACAGCCAGTGGAGGAGGTAGGAATTTAATCACATTTCCCCACGAGTTTGATAAAATTGTATCACTTTTATGGATTTACCTGCATTTTTTTTCTCATGTGACTTCTTTTATCCGTCTCATTTATTTATTTATTATTGATCTGAATAGTTGGTGGATATACATAAGTGAGTACCTTTTTGCAAGTATACCCCATTTTTGTATACAGGTATGTATATTTCCGTTCATATGAGAATGTCCTGTAATCTTATTATGAATAAATAAAATTAAGAGCAAGTATGTATTTTCTTTGTGTACATTTCCTGTCAATTGTGTCATGTTTTCTTTTTCTATTTCATATGTAAAATATTTCAGTTATACATCGTGTTAACTACTCACAAATGTTATTTTTTGTAGGGAAAGTATTTTCAGCTAAATTATTGTGAAATTATGAAGCATGAGATCGTGGTAGTGGGGGGTAGAGTACCTGGAAGAGTGGTTGGACAGGGACATTTGGGGGAGGGGAAGGGAATCGGGAACTGCCACGCGCCCTAGTGGCCGGTTTTAGAACTAGGCTCGGACTAGTGCGCACCTGACAATGTAAGGAGCGCTGAAAGCTGTTAACGCAGTGTTAGTATGGGAGACGGGAGTCTGGTTCTGACGAAGTTTTACCGCGCAACACAGTGTTTAACATTCAATACTCATATAACAATACGCTCTGCATTAATACAATGGAATTGTTGTTAGATGTAATGTTTTAAGCTCATGAGAAAATTATGTTTTTTTGTCCTTTTAGACATATATGCATGCCCTTCAGTGAAATTATCGTACAATTGACCTTATTCTATATCGTGCACATCGCTAAATTGTCAAACGAAACGATAATTATCGAATATCTGGCAACTCTACCTGAACGTACTAATTACATTAGAGATGGGTAGGTCCGTGGTTTTTCAGGAGTCAGGTCCGGATATACATCCAGCTCCGCGGACGCATGTCCCTAGGTGCTACTCTGTAACATTGCGCTTTCCGATACGATCGAAGTTGAATCCGATTGAAAGGCTGAGAACTATTCTGTAAACAAATACGGATATTTTGCGTTTAGACCCGAAGAAAACAATTTCTTTGTTACACCAACGTCTCTATAGGTTTGTTCCAGCAGCAAATTCCGAACAGTTCGGAATTCTCCCGGGATTTTCTCAGTGCACATGCGTGGAATTCAGGACGGTTCCGAACCTTTCGGGAGTGTTTGCTGCTGAAACGCCTTTTACGCCATTGTTTAAAAATCGTCCGTTAGATGTCGCATGAACTTGACAATAGGTCCATCTCGCGAGGAATAAATAAAACGATACAGCTGTATCCTCGACATGGTGCGTTGATCAAAGGACAAGGGCGCTTTTTTCGAGTTTCCCAAATAAAAACAATATAAAAATTATTTTAAATTATGTATATTTAAGTATTTAAAAGAATTGTTGAGCAACAATTTTTTTATCTCCATATGTTGCGGAAAAATTATTTCTTTTTTTTTAATATTTAGTTTTTCAACTAAAAGGATTCATATTGTAATGTATGAAGTAAGTCTCAAAGTTTATTTCTCTGATACCTTCAACCTGCGATGACAAGACGAAGTAAGTACGGGCGTGGTATACACACACGTTGTATTTCCATAATTTATTGGAATATGAACATCATCAATGCAATCTGTGTAAAATGTACTACATTCCCTTAATTTCTTGTAATCATCTTATATATAAATAAATTCACCCTGCGTATGTTTGTGTTCCCAAAACTCGAAAAGTAGTCGACTGATTGACTTGAAATTTTGACACAACGTCGCATTCAAATACGAGAGGGTTTTTATGTGCTTATTATAAAGATAGCACGCATGGGAATAGTAAAAAATGCATTAAAAAATAATATAAGCGAAATACCACTCACAGATTGACTAATCAATAAATGTCAGNAACAGCCAACAATGCACTTAGCCGACGGGTAACCCTCAATCGGTTCAGTGGAATCAAATGAAGTTGGAAGGTTGGGTCTGATCGGACCCGACCTCTTTATAATGAGGTTTCCGGTCAAAATAGGTTAACAATGTTATTTTATAACAACATTTTTTAATGATATAGTGCACGTTAAAAATTAACTCTTTTGGAGAAAATGGTAAACAAAATTTTCAAGATTTGATGGGAAAATGAGGACAAGTAGCAGTTCCAAAATGACACATATCTTGTAAAATGAGTACAAGTAAACAAACCGTACATAAAAATAAGATACAAATTAACAGTTAACTTATTAATAATGGTACATTGTGATTTTATATCTCTTGATAAAACACGGAAGATCAATTTGCGGTAGAGCGTATCACTGCCGGGCACCCGAACCCAGAATGTTCCGTGTATCAAGAGATAAAATCACAATGTATCATTATTGATAAGTTAATTGTTAATTTTTATCTTATTTTTAAATATGGTTATTTTAAGGTCCAATGGAAGATTGTACGATTGACAAACCTTGAGATTGCAAGGTTTTTATAAAAAAAAATACAAGAATTTCTTTTATCCAATATAAAATTATGAAACTAATACATTTTATAAAATAACTATCCCAGAAACACCGTGTAAAGATTTCAATGTCCTAGTTTTAACAGTTTTGCTAATATAAATTTTCAAAGCTGACCCGTTCCTTGAGTCCCTTTTTTACCTACCCATCACAATTCAAAATACTCAGTCACAAGCACATACTTTTTTATATTTACTTACTTTAATATCACGTATATTTTCACACTTTCAATAGAAATGATTGCCTACTTAAAGAAAGAATGGAAGTTAAATCAAACTTGATGTTTGACTTGTCTTCCATTCTATCTTTAATCTACCAGTATCCAAATAAAAATAAAAAGGTGATGAGGAAAGTAAAACATAACAGATGAACAACGGAAAGTATTAAATAAATCAAAAATAGAAATTAATCAAAGAAATGATTCGTGAAATGAACTGAATCTAATGAAAGTAGAAATGAAATATACAGAATTAAACGTTAATAACTATAATAAAATGAAATAAACAAAAAAATTATTTAAAAAACTCAGCTAGGTCTTCATAAACCACGAGATTTCAGTCATTGATCGGAAAGAATAAACAACAAAAAAGCAGGGTCAAAATGTGACAGAAGAGGTTCAAAATGGTCCGAAAGCCGAAAGAATAATTCGATTAAAAACGCTAGGACGAACATAACAGGTAGCACAGTACGAGAAATTAACACGGCGATGCCAAATAATCGAGTAAAGGCGGCTCCATTCTGCGAACTCCGAGCAACCGAACTGCGAATCCCGAACAGCGACTTGCTCGGGGTATTTTCCGAGTGTTCGCCTATTGCCGAACACACTGATCCAGACATAAGCAATTTGCCGAGCACGTGCTCGCTCTGGGAACAACGAATATTCGTGTTAGAGATTAAAGGTTATGGAGAGAGAATCTGAAGTAATCACACATTCTGCAGCGTATGTAGTTGTTTCTTGTGAAAAGTTAAGTAAAGTAAATTGGTCTTATCTAATCTTAATTCAATCAATTAAATTAAATCATTAATAAGCAATTTTTTATTCCGTACGGATTTGGCTATAGTAATTGATTTTCTCCAATTTTAAGGATCTTATAATTATTATTGTTTTTATTAACTCTAAAAGAATTAATACTGTATTACTAACTTAATTCGTGTCTCCACAACATCCCACTCTATTTATTTATTCAAAAATAATTCAATCCTTTATTACATTTAAATGTAATATTTTTATTATTTATTTTTATAATAGTAATATTATTTTTTAATTTTCTCTAGTCTCGCCCATGCATAGATTATTATTGGATCGTGTACAGGAAATATATGCTAATACTACTAAAAGATAGATAATGCTAATATAGCAATACTGTGAAACTTTAGGACGCTTAATAAAAAAGTAAAATAAATTTAATAGAAATGTTTGTGGATGTGTTTAAATCACACATCAAATAAACGTTATTGTCAAAAAGCAGTTGCAAACTGCGTATGAACACATTGAGGATAATAAATAATACTCCATCACTACTTTTTTACTTCCAATTTCTCTATTTGATCATTCCTAAAAACACTTATTACTTTGTACGATAAGGAGAAAAATTACATATAATTAGTTTTTTCAGCGATTACTTACTGTAAATATCTTGAAATATATTCCTAAATACCCGTAATAATACTCGTACCGACTAGTATTCTCGCGCTCCTTGGTCACAGACTATAAACCAGACCCCCCTCTCCCATACTAACTGTGTATTAACAGCTTTCAGCGCTCCTAACATTGTTACACGCAAACTACCAAGTTCAAAAACCGGCCACAGGGCGCGTGGCAGTTCCCGATTCCCCTCCCCCTTCCCCTCCCAACCAGGTACTGTAACCCCCACTCCCTCGACCTCATGCTTCTTATTTTCACAATAATTTAGCTGAAAATACTTTCCCTACAAAAATTAACATTTGTGAATATTTAACAGGATGTATAACTGAAATATTTTACTACACATATGAAATAGAAAATGAAAACAGGACATTGACAGGAAATGTACACAAAGAAAATACATACTTGCTGTTAATTCTATTTATTCATAATAAGATTACAGTACATTCTCATATGAATGGAAATATACAATCCAGTATACAAAAATGAGGTATACTTGCAATAAGGTACTCATTTATTTATATCCTCCAACTATTCATATCAATAGTAAATAAATGAGACTGTTAAAACAAGTCACATGAGAAAAGCTGTCATAGAAAGGCTATATAGAAAGCAGTCAATGGAATGTTGGTTTTGCTTTAAGCCACAGTGGTGTATAAATACCTCTGCTCATTGTATGAGAGAATTACATGCCACAAATCAAATGAAGGTCAAGTAGAAATAATTGATAATGATATGAAGACAATCCACCAGTACCATGTCACCAAAAGCGATAGATATATCATAGTATGAACTAGTTACAATAATCTATGAAGAAACCATACAGTTTTGATTTATACAAATTGAATATCATTCTGTTTAACAAATGAGAAAGGCGTTAATCAATTAAGTAGCACACTACATTTCCCATTTACAAATACAATATTTAAAAAAAGTCTGAAATTTTCCATTCTACAAACTGAATATGAATCCATCAATGAAATGAAAGAGGTCTGTCATCCTGAGAATATCTGTGAGAAGACTGACTTCATAATACGAAATTCACAAAATTTGTACCAATGCCAATGTTAATTTTAAAGAAACGTTTACTGTAAAACCTTTTATATATCCATAGGATAACGTGATTAGATTTATCAGTCTCATGGTAAAAAAAACATTACCTAGTTACAAACACCACAATATACTATATCTTTCATAAACTATCAAAGTGAAAGTAACATTAAATAACATTAAGTTTCATAAAACCAAAAGAAGTCACATTACACCAAGTAGTAAATAAACAAAGGGGAAATATAATTTTTTTAAATGCAAGTTCACATTAAAACATAAAAAAAGATGGCTAAATGAAAAATGTAACTCTTCTACACACTACATCTTGTACTTGAACATGTTCGAACACTTCACTACCAAGACACCAACACAAGAGTACAAACCATGTTAAATAAATACATATCAAGTGATGTAGGTTACTCTCTCCACTTACAATTTTCTACATACCACAGGAGACAATAATGCATCTGATTTAACAGGGAAATCTCAAAGGTGCAAGATGCCCTTCCTGACATACCTCCCTGAGGCAAACGATACATTATTATTATCATCATCATTATTATAGACCTTTATGGCTTGCCAACATCTAGGTCATGAGCACCCTTGAGTGATACATGAATGACACGAGAGCAAATCATGAAAATTATTGTGGAATGAGAGGTATCTTGCCTTCATAATCTTGGATCAGACAGGATTTGAACCAGATGTAAGCAAGTTACCAGTAGTAGTTCCAAAGATGCCACGTAATGAAGACATCTTCAAATCTTCTTCAAGGTCCTGCTTACCTCTGGCATATCTCTGTTGCAATTTCCTCCTCTTTAATTGCATCTCCTTAGCTTTCCCGTATCGATACAGCAACCTCTTACGAGGAGTCAAGTCACGGTGCCTTGTGGCATCGATCCAGGTCAAGTTAAGAGATGAATCCTTTAAATTACGTAAATTCAAGTTATCATTTGAACTACGTAATTTACCAGGCCGAGGAGTTGCGAAACAATGCTGTTCAAAAGAATCCAAAGGAACCAGTGGTCTTGGCGAGGCAGATGTTGAAGGTGAGAAAGAAAAAGTCATGGGGGTGTCAGAGGAAAATGAAGTAGATGCAGAAATAAGAGGGGCAGTAGACGAGGTGGTGAAAGTAGAAGGCATACATGTAGAAACAGATGGTAAAATTACAGGGATAGAAATAGTCTTGGGGGAGTCGGTGGAGGGAGAAAATGAAGACATAGACTTAACACCAGGTGATGTGGAAGAAACAGAAGGTTTTTTCAGCGATTACCTACTCGAAATAATTTGAATGCGTATTACTTGTATACTCGCGATCCTTGGTATTCGTAAAAGCACGAATATGTGGACAGCACCACGAGCAGGTCATTCGTGAATATTCGCCTGTGCTCGGCTTCCTTTGATGTGTCTCAAAAGACCGACACGTTGCGGGAAAAGGCGAGCACCGATGTTCGTGATGCGACGAATAGCGAGCAACCCATCCACACTAGTCGCTATTCCGCGAACTCCGAGCAACCGAACAGCGAATCCCGAGCAACAGCGACTTGCTCAGGGTATTTCCCGAGCATTCGCCTATTGGCAAAGCACACTGATAGAGACATGAGCAATTTGCAGAGCACGTGCTCGCTCTGGGAACGACGAAAATTCGTGTTAGTGATTAGAGTTTATGGAGAATAATAATAAATTTATTGTCAAAAATCAGTACAGACTGCGTATGACCACGTGGAGGGAAAAAAACTAATTTACTCTCCGGAAGCAAGCAAGGGACCATCCCATCAATTCCGATCAAGGGCCCTAAGGCAGAGGCGGATTCAAAAAAAA
>NNCF01127256.1:91926-136965 GCA_002313205.1 Laupala kohalensis | reverse complement strand
ATTGTGTTCCGTTTAAAGAAAGAGAAACCTGGGGTAAAGATTTTGTGATACTATTGTGAAATGACATAGACACTGTTTTGTCAGTGTTTACAATGAGACGATTTGCATGGAACCAAGTCGAAAGGTTAGACAAAACGTTTTGAGCATTGGCGTGTTTACATAGTAAATTAGTGTCATCAGCAAAAGGAACCATTTTGCAATGATATAAACCTATTTTGGTTTATATCATTATGGTTTTTATCCACTCAAAAAGAATCAATATTATACAACTATCTTAATTTGTGTCTCCACAACATTTCACACTATTTATTTATTCAAATATCTTTCATTGCATGTAAGTGTTTTATTATTTATTATCACAGTATTTTTTATTTTCACATTTTTTATTTCCTGAACATTTCATGAACAGGAAATATATGCTAATACTAGTACAAAAACATACAATGCTAATAACGTCAATACACGTTCAATACTGTGAAACTTTAGGATGCTTAATAAAAGTAAAATGAAGTGAATAAAAATGTTTGCGGTTTAAATCTGTCATCAATTAAACTTTATAGTCAAAAAGCAGTTGCAAACTGGGTATGAACACATTAGAGATAATAAATTAAGTTTCTCCATCACTATTTATTACTTCAAATTTCTCTATTTTATCACTTCTAAAAACACTTATTACTTTGTACGATAAAGAGAAAAATTACGAATAATTAGTTTTTTCAGCGATTACCTACTCGAAATAACTTGAATGCGTATTACTCGTATACTCGCGATCCTTGGTATTCGTAAAAGCACGAATATGTGGACAGTTTCACGAACAGGTCATTCGTGAATATTCGCCTATGCTCGGTTTCCTTTGATGTGTCTCAAAAGACCGACACGCTGCGGGAAAAGGCGAGCACCGATGTTCGTGATGCGACGAATAGCGAGCAACCCATCCACACTAATCACTATTCGGCGAACTCCCAGCAGTTGCTCGCCGAATAGCGAATGTGTGGAACCGCCTTAATACCATTACCACCTAGTTACATCAGGCCCAGGGGGACGGGAATCATTATAGGACGACTTGGCAGCTTGTTTGGAAGTAACCTGTAGCCCTCCCAGTAGATGGCTCTGCCTATGACGACGTCTGCGCGCTCTACACGAACGGTTGCAGATCTAACTCGACTCGAGCGGGTGCGGGATTCAACAAGCATGGGCTAGCACAACAATGAAACAAAGTAGGTGTACTAGCGCGTATACTGTGACCCTGGCGGCAACGGCAACGAGAAAATGTCGAGGAAGCGTGTATGTTGTATTACACAATGCTTTAGTGCAAGTGGTTGTGGGGAATATTGTTTTCCCAAGAATGAAAGACGGTAAACCTTACTTACTATCATTATTAGAATACATTATTATTAGAAAATTAATGATATGCATTTATTTTCCACGTGGAGTTACGAAAATGTGGTTTCTTGTTTGGTAATGCATTCTGAATTTTTCTTTAAGTACCGTTTTATACAAATGGTGAAGTGTGAGATCTACTTTGTTTCTGATAATCGTTGTAAATTGTAGACTTGAAGTAGTTGGTGATACAATGGTTCATGCGATTTGTGTAACACACGATGACCTTTAAGCAAATCTTCAGTTGCTTGATGGCATTGTTGGTTATAAGCATTGTGCTCAACATGGCTGGGAATGTATGATCCGGCCACTAAATACATAGTTTTAAGTGTTTATTTAATGTGGTGTATACATATTATGAAACTAATACATTCCATGAGATTTTTATGTGCTTCACAAGGTTTATTTCATGTGCTAAAATTTAATAATAGTGTATTTCACAAAAGTACTTGTAATAAATGTATTAAGATAAAAATGCGAATCCCATGTTTTCTTTCATCACTATTCCTTTCTTTGAAATAATTTCAGAGTGATGTGTGAATTATGAAATAAATTCGAAGCATAAAGCTACGACGGGTAGGATTGTACGATGGATTGGGGTTTTGGAAGGGGGAGGAGAGTGAGATAGGAGACCTAGCGGTTACTGGCGCTACTAACCTAACCTGAAGCCGTCCCGCCAGATGTCGCGCAAAACACTTCCATTTGTAAGTATGGGAGATTCCCATCTGTAGTAGTATGTGCTCAGGCCTGACTAGGGATGTGACGGTATTGGTGGAGCAGTGACTTGTCACGTGATCTCCGGATCTTAGTCACAGCCTGCTCCGTTTTCTCCCAAGTACAGGTACTTTCACTTTGTTAATTTACTACTTGAGTTATAGTATTTTGTGGTGTTTGTAACTAGATAATAGTTTTTTTTAACCATGAGACTGATAAATCTAGTAACGTTATCCTATGGATATATAAAGGGTTTTACGGTAAACTTTTCTTCAAAATAAACAATGGTATTGGGACAAATTTTGTGAATTTCTTATTGTGAAGTCAGTCTTCTCACAGATATTCTATGGTTGACAGACCTCTCCTACTTCCTTGATGGATTAATATTCAATTTGTAAAATGGAAAATTTTCAGACTGTTTTTTTTAATATTGTTGTATTTGGAAATGTAGCATGCTATTGAAGCTAATGTGAAAAGATACAAATTTTCTGGCTCCATCGGAAATTAAACACGGGAGAATTAAACTGCGCCTCCGCTGGGGCTGTTTGTTGGTAGAATATTGTTAGATGGTACTGGTTGATTGTCTTCATTTAATTGTCATTTTATTGTTACCTTTTCAAGACACCTACTGAATGTCTTCTAGAATCTCTCATTTGATTAACGCCTTTCTCATTTGTTAAACAGAATGATATTCAACTTGTATAAATGAAAATCGTATGGT
Source organism: Laupala kohalensis (assembly GCA_002313205.1). Classification (NCBI taxonomy): domain Eukaryota; kingdom Metazoa; phylum Arthropoda; class Insecta; order Orthoptera; family Trigonidiidae; genus Laupala; species Laupala kohalensis. The sequence goes on along the minus strand of NNCF01127256.1, from coordinate 134,150 downwards.
TTCTTCATAGATTATTGTAACTAGTTCATCCTATGATATATCTATCGCTTTGGGAGATATGGTACTGGTGGATTGTCTTCAATTCAATATCAATTATTTCTACTTGACCTTCATAAGATTTGTGGCATGTAATTCTCTCATGCAATAAGCAGAAGTATTTATTCACCACTGTGGCTTAAGACAAAACCAACATTCCATTGACTGCTTTCTGTACAGCCAGTGGAGGAGGTAGGAATTTAATCACATTTCCCCACGAGTTTGATAAAATTGTATCACTTTTATGGATTTACCTGCATTTTTTTTCTCATGTGACTTCTTTTATCCGTCTCATTTATTTATTTATTATTGATCTGAATAGTTGGTGGATATACATAAGTGAGTACCTTTTTGCAAGTATACCCCATTTTTGTATACAGGTATGTATATTTCCGTTCATATGAAAATGTCCTGTAATCTTATTATGAATAAATAAAATTAAGAGCAAGTATGTATTTTCTTTGTGTACATTTCCTGTCAATTGTGTCATGTTTTCATTTTCTATTTTATATGTAAAATATTTCAGTTATACATAGTGTTAACTAATTACAATTGTTAATTTTTGTACGGAAAGTACTTTCAGCTAAATTATTGTGAAATTATGAAGCATGAGATCGTGGGATTGGGGGGGAGGTTGAGTACCTAGAAGGGTGGTGGAGGGGAAGGGAACCGGGATCTGCCACGAGCCCCAGTGGCCGCTTTTAGAACTAGGCTCGGACTAGTGTGCATCAAATAATGTTAGGAGCGCTGAAAGCTGTTAACGCACCGTTAGTATGGGAGAGGGGAGTCTGGCTTATAGTCTGTGGTACAGGTTCTGCTTCTCACAGTCACAGCGAGGATTGGCGTGGATTTTGCTGTCACAGGTGACGATCGCTGTCACAGCATGACTAAGTATATATTCTACACCAAAACATACGATCATTAAAAAACAAAATAAATTTGTTAGAGGTACAGTTAGACACAACATTTAGGGATATATCAGTACTATGTTTCACTGAACTCAAATTAACATTACATCATTACCTGGGTACTATCTTGCAAAGGGCTCAAATGACCTTTGATGTTGACGAGCCCTAAAGCCCCACAAAAAAAAAAAAAAACTATCTTGCAGGATTTTATTGCCGTAAAATAGATGAACATGATAAAAATAAGCGTCACGCATATGGAGGTTCTTGTATTTACCTAAAACTTAACATATAATCCAGGCAAAACACAGATTTTAACTACTTGTTTGTGGGCACAGACTTTGAGTGTACTATAGTTGAAATCCTCACTTTAAAGGTATTTATTTTAAATATTTACAGAGCAACTGATGGAAATCTTAAAACCTTCAAAAAAGAAACCTAGAAACAGTTCTTAACAAACTGACAAAACACAAGAACCATTCTATCATTATTTGCGGAGATCTGAACATTGACTTTTTACAAACAAACAACATCATTGAATATGAACAATAAAAGTTCATCCACCTAATGAAATCATTTAATTTGGAAACTATAATAAATGAACCCACATTATAAAAAATAGCACTCAAACAATAAATGACCAAATAATTGACAGGAGCAAACACATTTATCTTGCCTCTACATATGATACACGACTAAGTAACGCCGTAACGCACAGATCCTCTCACTTAAAACTGATACTAACTCCCAAAAGCCCCCCATAGTAACTAACAGAAGAATATTTAACTCCACAAATTTAAATAAACTTCAAACACTTCTAAATAATGAAACATGGACTCAAGTTTATGAAACCGCTAATGTAGATAGCAAGTACAACAAATTCTTCAACCAGTTGTTAAATTATTTTGACATATCCCATCTATATAAGCAGCAAACACAAAAACTACAAAGTAAAAAACATTGGCTGACTAAAGGAATCAAAACATCATGTGAACAGAAGAGAAGACTCCATATGTTAACTAAACAACCACCATGTCCCATTCAACTCAAAACATATTACAAACAATACCCAGTAGTGCTTAAGAAAGTAATAATTAAAGCTAAACAGATAACATAGAGAAATCTATCAACAATATGAAAGCTATGTGGAATATTATTAAGTGAACCACTACACAAGTCACCTAGAAACAACAACACATAGAATTGATACAAGACAATAACAAAATAGTTGACCTCATTAAAGTTGCAAATACACTCAACCAGCATTTCACAAGCATAGCCCACCAACTACAAAATAACCAAAATACAACCATACTACAAGCTTTACCACTACCAAATGATATTCATGTAACATCAACAATGTATATCAGGGAAAGTAATGGAGAAGAAGTCCTTCAGATAATTAGTAAAATGAAAAACAAAAACATCATCCGGAATTGATGATATACCAGACACAGTCATTAGAAAAATAGCAATGTACATAATCAAACCACTCACTCACTTGTGTAACAACTCCTTAACCCAAAGTATCTTCCCACAAATTTTTAAAACTGCTATTATAAAACCTCTACACAAAAAAGGAAACAAATATCATGTAACAAACTATAGGCCAATATCACTTCTCATAGGTTTCTCAAAAATACTACAAAAACTATTTAATAACAGATTAAAAAGCTTCTTAACATGTAACAAATTTATTACAGACTCCCAACATGGATTTAGAGAAAAAAGATCTACTGAAACCGCTCTATTTGCTTTTCTCAATGAAATTTGATTGCACTAGAGCAAAGAAATCCCTGTTGGATTATTCTTAGATCTCACAAAAGCTTTTGATATATTTAATCATAAAATTATCCTCAGTAAACTAGAAAATTATGGAATTCGGGGAATAGGATACAACTGGCTTAAGTCATATTTATCTGAAAGACAGCAAATAGTATAAGTATCCTGTCAACATAAAAATCAAATAAAACATCACTGGTCTCAGCCCATGCATGTCACTCACAGAATTGCACAGGGCTCCACCCTGGGACCCATACTATTTCTTCTATATATTAATGACATGCCATCCATCATCAAAAACCACAAAAATTGTACTTTTTGCTGATGACACAAACATCTTATTCCATGCCAAAACTGCTGAAAACTTACTTAACACTACCTAATCCACTATCGCCACCCTAATCCAATGGTTCCAACAGAATAAACTCATAATAAACACTGACAAAACTTGCATATTTTCTTTCCATAATCCTCATTCATCTAAACAGCACACACCTAAAATTGAATTTAATGGTAACCACCTCATCTTTAAACAAACAACACAGTTTCTGGGACTTACTATATAAGATAACATGAAATGGAACTGCCATCTAGAAACACTAATAATGAAACTCATCACAACTCAAACTATGCCATCAGAGTTCTAGCAGCAAATTGCATAACAGATACTCTTCAAACAGTATACTATGCTAATGTCCATTCCATTCTAACATATGGTATAATATTTTTGGGGACAAGCACCAGAAACAAAACAAACTTTTAGTTTACAGAAGAGAATAATACGAACAATTACCAACACTAATAAACTTTCTTCATGTAAACCATTATTTGAAAAGTTGAAAATATTTCCACTGCCATGCATGTACATTTTTGAAACTTTGAACTTTGTAAAAAGGACAAAGGACCAAGACTCTACAGACTTAATTCCACAGTTCACATTCACAACACAAGACACGCCAGAAATATCCATCAACCACAGATAACAACCACTCTTAGCCAAAAAAGCACTCATAATGCAGGTATACAGCTATATAATGCATTACCACTAAACCTTAAAAACATCAATACACTAAACCCATTCAAAACAAAACTTCAACAATTCTTACAACAGAAACTCTACTACAGTGTGCAAGAATTCCTCAATGGCAATAACTAATGTATGACATACAATCTGTTGCAGGTAATCATTAGAACAAAGGTGCAGAAGGTAACCCATGATGCAGGAAAAGATTTAACAACATTAAATTATGCTGTTTCAACATAAATATAGACCTTGACAAATTAATAAAATAAAAGTAAAATAATAGAATTCCTACGATAGATATCTCATAACCCTAGTCTAAATAAATATTAATATTCTGTTATAGACAATAAATTATTTTTGTATTAACTTCTACTTAGCCTAAGTTAAATGAATATGGTCACAATTATTATATTGTTGTTATTCTTATATGTAAATTTTATTGTTATGCCTATGACTCGCCATACATCGTTTTGATAATGTGGTTCAATAAAATTTATTTTATTTTATTAATTCTTACCATTCTGGGAAAGGAATAGTTTTTTGTTTTTTTGGGAACTGACTATCCCACTCTATGAATTTACATTGGTGTAATAAAATTGTAAAATAAAATTACTCGAAATTGGCGAGTTAAAAATAATTAAGAAAAACAAAAAATAAATTTAAAAACCATTTGTGCCAATATAATCATATTACAGACATACAATATTATCTTGAAAAATACGTTTTAAATAACCACCAAAAGTTTTTTTTTTCTTAGTTTTTGTTTGAATTTGTGTGCTCACCTTCTGTTTAACTTCAGAACCCCTTTTTCGGAGTTTTTACCGTAGGTGGAGATGAACAAGAAATATTTAATTCCTTATTTGTTGTTTAATTTCTAGGGGTCTTTTTTTTTTAATTGGGGCATTATGGATCTTTATTATAATAATTCATCTGTTAACAGCAGAAAATCATTATAAGTCAATTGTCATTTCATGAAATTCAAGTGACATTTCATTGTCATGTTTATTTTTTGTAATACGTTTTCAGTGACGAATCTGAATAAACTAACGACAGTATGACGCGAAGCTAGAACAGGGAACAAATAGCCTCAGTGCGCCAGTCACTGGACCGGTAGCGTGTCACTGTTCCAACTCCGTCACTGGAACAATTGGAGCAGTGACAAACTTTTCCTGGACCGTCACATTCATGGTCACATCCCTAGGCCTGACAACAAAAGGCTTACGTGTGACGTCGGCAGCCTGGGGCCGACAGGGCCGACCACGCCAAGCGACGCCAAGACATCCCCGTGCTAACCGTCGACAAACTCAACTTTCCATACCCTCATTCTACCCTTAAATATCCATTTTCAACTTCATTTCACCTCAATCTCATCTTTCTCACCCATAACACTGACATGACTCCCATCAATCTATCCTTTCATCCCTACCTATTTTCTATCTCTACTTTCACTTTACCAGACTAATGAGTTCATAAAAGACGCCGGTTTCCGGGGGACATGGCATTCGTATTGTGTTCTAGAAGGCCTAGTCAACAATTAAGCCGTGCAGCCCATCCACGATGAGCACCATTCCGGTGCAGGCGCGGACAACTAGATGAAGGATGAAACACTGTGGTGGAGACATTACTAAGTGGCAACAGGCCTCAGCTGCGATCGGGAAAGTCCGAGTCCGGCCGAAGGTGCTTCCGTGAGATTTACAGAATATCGTTGATCACATTTTCAATCTCCATATAAAATAAATAAGGATATTTTGCGTTTAGGCCCAAATAACACAATATCGTTTTGTTGATTATGTAGCCCTGAAGAAAATATAGATTACATCAGGTTTGTTCCAGCAGCAGTCCCGGATAGTTCCAAACTGGTTCCAAACGGTTCCGAACTGTCCCACGCATGCGTAGAATCGAAATCCCAGTTGTTCGCTGTTCTAACAATGACAATTCCGAACTTTTTGTCCCAGTTCTCTGTTCTAGCAGTCGCCAGCGAAGAATTCCGAACCATACTGAGAATTCTGTAGAGATTTTAAATTCGGAACTGTGGTTACGGTCGGTCACCCGTGTGGTTTGTTGGCGGTGGGGGGAAATAAGCGGAAAGGAAGCGAGTATCACCATTATCACCTCGATACACAAGGCCAAGGCCGTCCAACTGCTGTCATGTACTTGGGGCCGAGGAATCGAACGGCTCGCACTATTACTCGTAATGAATCGTAATCATTGCAGCATGAAACCCAAGCCGTAGCTACACCTAAAATTTATTTCTTAACCTTCAATGTAACAGAACTCGAGTTCTGTAAAAAAAAAGTTTGTGTGCACTTTTAACAATCAAATTTCCATTACACAACTATGAAGTGCATCTCATTTCTGTTGGTTTTCCCAACGCTTGATAAAATGATACAATTGGGAACAGGAGAAGAAGGGAAGGAAAAAAAACGTACAAATTATTGTGAAAATATTTAATAAACATGATTAAAAAGTTTTTCTTTCCTTGCATTCTGCTTTCCGCTGGAACAAGTATTGTTTATTTTACAATAATTTTTCAAAAAGATGTTTGTATAAGACATAAACTCTTTGTCACAAACCATGGAGAGAGTATTTCACATTCGCCATGCAATAAGTCTTCATAACTTTCCTCTAACCACAGTTTGATAGTTCACAAACAAATTTCTTTGGTTTTTTAATCTCGGAAACCTACTTCCGCTTTCAGTCTTTCTGTAGCTTTCTGACAACAATATACATGAATGTTATCAGATGAATACATTCACCTGTGAGATAATTTAATCCGCCTTGATGAAGGTTGTTTATAACACAAAACAACAAGTCTATATCTTGCATTATCAATATTTTCACAATATATAAAATTTATTTTTTTAAATAACGAGTTACCACAGTAAACAGCAATGTACACAAGGATGCTCAACACTTCGGATGTTTCGTCGACTCCGGAAAATCTGACTTGCAGTGAGAATGCTCATTTACGATTTCCTCACACAAGAAATCCTTCAGTACTATTTTTGAACCTGAAATAGGTAATTCTAGTGTTGAAAGTAATCTTAACTTCTTCTCAATTTCAAACACTTGCCTCATGGATACATAATATTGCCCATCAGCCAGCTGTCTGTATTTTCCAAATCTGGCTTCCAAAGCACCAGTTTGGAATTTTCTAGGCAGCAGATAATAAAACTTATGTTTTGTACAATATAGTCAAAAACAACAGACAATGTGATGTTTGTCTAAGTGCCCTAAATGTTGGTGCAGTCAGTTTTCCAGATGTCTTGAAACCTTCCCTGTAGTTCAGCCATTCTATAAAGCAGCTCAAAAATGCACTCCGTTCATCGCCATCTGAATGAGCGAGTGGTTCTTACAATTGATTTTTTAATCTCATGCCTTTATGGGGAGTTTTTATGTTAACAACCTGCCACCAGGAACTAATAATTTTCACATTGATGTGCCTTCATACTCTCTTGTAAAGATAACTTCTTCCTGAGTATATTTAGCGCACTAAACAGCACTGTCATTAAAAACTTGACAAGTTAAACCAACACTTGAAGGCTTTGTCTTTCAAAACTTGAAGGCCAAGTGCCTTAACTGTTAAATTGCTCCCATGTTTAACGAGTTCATGTTTTTCCACTTCATAAATTGAACGATGCAATCTTTACCTTCAAAAAAATTGGAAATATCAAATCTAATCCTGGTGATTTCTGATTCAGCCAACTATTAAATATATGGCATGAATCTATAAAAGAGAAGTTTGCCACTACCCACAGGATGGTCATACACTTGACATGAAGATGGAGAAGCAAAAAATGACATACATTTGTTATTAATAGATTTATTATCACTTACTACTGCTCTCACATTTAAAGATAACTCACTTTGACCTAAAATTCCCTTCCTTACTACACTATACAATTCCTGGGCATGAAGTCTTTTCACAGGTCAAATGCGACAACTTCTTTCACTGAGGACAAAATACTTTGCACCATAAAACATGCGGTTGTTGCTAGCTCGGTTCCAACTGCACAGGGTTCTATAATATTTCCACCTTTATAATTCATGTAAGGTTTAAGATGGATTTCATCTAACATCAACACTAAACGTTTCTCATGCGTTTGCAAAAATTTCACTTTTTCTTTAATGTACTGCAAAAAAAATGCTGAGAATTCTGTTCTAGGATGGAACTACAATTTAAGTTGTCACATAATTTTTTAAGGGTGTTTTGATGAGGCAAAATCAAGCCACTGTTTCCATGAAAAAATCTATAAGCATGAAGAGAAATTTTAAAAAAATTAACAAAATACTAAATATGAGCTTTCTTACACATTTCTACTTTTGGGTAATGAACACAATCTTAACTGGTGAACAATAATACCTATTACACTCCTATTTTCATTACTTATGTGTAGTTGCTGAATTAAACTTAAAATGATAGGAACATTATCTTCCTGGAATGACTGGTCACCAGAGCCATGTATAAAGTTGCATGACTTTCTGCATGACAAATTTGATGTCATTAATATTTCACACTGCATCTTTCTCTCTCACATTAATTTTTAGTTATATACCATGTGAATATATTTTCACTTTTAAGTCTTCATTCACCAAGAAATATACAACTGTGTTGCTGCAAAGAAACATCGACATACATGAAAATTACACATGAAGGTTTAGGTATTATACACCAACCCTCCAAAAGAGATACATTTTTCACTTGAATCTTCAGCTCTTCAATATTAGCAAAAGAAATAGAAGATAGAGAAGTAGGATGACTTGCTACACTTTCTTCGAGAGCTTGCTGCAATGTTCTGTCATCTCTCTTTTGTCTCTTTTCTTCTGGTGCTTCTCGAGACGGCATAACCAATGACCAGTAGACTGGACACATCCTGGGAAGATCGATGGGATAGCACTGCTTGCCAAGTTTGGAAAGTGGCGCAGTGATGACTTCTCCGTTTTCTCATATGTTGCACTCACTTCCCAAATAATATCACACGTTCTAAAGTGCTTGTGGCAAACCTGGGTAGATTATCAATCGGGATTAGTATTTTAAGGTTATGCCTACAAATTAAACAATAATAATAAATAAAATTGAGGTATGTACCGTTGAATGTTCAGTTACTACATAATCTTTACGCGGTATAGCACGTAGCCATTTGTTCCTATAATCTTCTTTTGGAAATTTGAATACATGAACCTTCTCACATCCATGCAGCATCCATGTTAAGCTGTATAGTTACCCGGCAGTTCGGTACACAGCATTTTTCATGACTAATCGAAACACACACGATTCAAGTGCAGACGCGCAGACTACACTCACTACAATTAACGTGTAGATGTGTCTTGGCTCCTCATTGGTGTTGCTGGGTGTTGCACACAGTCTCCACCAATCAAGGAAAAGCGACTATCGCTAGCTTGCACGTGGTAGAACCATATAACTAACTTTGGAGCCGACCGTTCAGGTGCCCCCTACCACTAGTCAGTGGTCGGGTCGGCCCAGCTCCGCGTAACACAAGGGCCACTGACTTTTATTTTACGCCTGTTTGTCTTTAATACGAATTTAAGTTTTATTGTAAAAATAATACTTACGACTAAAAAGGGTAATTGTTTAAATGAATGAAATAATGTATATATCCCATATTAATATTTATTTTTTAATAGATTGTTCACACACAGCATATGATACTTGTATTTTTTTCTCTAGCCATAACATTTTTACATTACATATTTTGAAACAAAATAAATTTGATCTTGGCGCATCCCATGCTTTGACTTATTAATTATTGAAGTCTTTTCTTTTGCGTGAGAAAAAGTGCTCGAAGGATTGAATCCTTTTTGTAGCTATAATCCATCATTGGCGAAGTTCCGGATCTTTGGAAAACCTATAAAAATTAATATAACATGAATTCCTATTGATGAGAAAATTATTATTATTCACACACGATTCTAAAAATAATTTACTATCCAGTCTATTCAATTGGGATCTGTTATTTAAGTCATAAAGGATATTAAGGATTAAGTGACCAATAGTTTAAAAAATTACTGAAAGGAAGAGTCTAGTGTAAAAATGTTCTACAGTTAACGAGAAAAGCGATAAATGATATTTAAATTGTAAGTTAACATTTAGATATGAAATTAAATAATGATCTGTCAAGTCAAAAGCATTTCTAAAATTTATTTTATCTTGAATTTTAGAGCTATTAACAAATAGTGTAATACATTTCAATTATCACATAATAACAACGAAAAAAGTAATCTTCATTATACTTCTGATGAGCAGATAAACCAGATTTCTTACCTATATAATTCTTGCAGTTATGTGTTACACAATAGGTAGGCATTTCACCTTCAGTGCTGAAAAACCTGAAAATTATTGTTGAATAACGCGTTTACCATATTCACAATCACGTCCAACGACTAAGATGGCGGGATTCCGACTGGAAAACAGCTTTCCGTAAGCTATTCCAGACTCTGAAGCGAATTCGAGAAACAAGGCGGAAACGAAGCCCTCGGAAACATACAGAATAGTTTTGTTCTTCCCGCTCGGAAAGTGACGTCCTACTGCGCCAAGCCCCTTCCCGATAGGGTTAGGAGTTACAGAATAGCCCCTCAGGTTCCGTGTCCAAGTTTTTTCTTTTTTGATACAAAACTTGTACTATTTGCTGTTATTTAGACATATGATGTTTTATGCAGTGTTTACCTATTCTATTACTAACACTCCCAACTTAACTCCAAAATTAATCCACCAACAATCCAGTGGCGGCGGTAAGGATTCGTCCCCCCCCTCCCCTAGCCGCAAGATATTTCATGGGGCACCCACCTCTTAAAACAACTGGTTTAAATGAACTACTAAATTACAATCAGTAAAAAAACATAAGTTGCATTATTACTTATTGCTACTATTTATTATTTTACTCAAAAGTCTTTGTTTTTATGGTTTATTTAGATATGTCTCACTGTACATTCCTATTGCCAGATTTCCTTCTTTACCTGTAACAGAAACACAAAAGAAAATTCTTGTGAAACGATGTTTCCGACGTTTGAATTACGATGCGCTGAGCCAGGGTATCGAACAACCCAATCTAGGCTTACCCACTGAACTGGGCTTCTTGTCTGACTTACAAACATTTTAATAATAACGAATTGTACAAATGTATACTTTATTTAAATTAAATCATAAGTTCAATACCAAAGTTGGTTATGAAAATTGATTTCTACTCAATTTATGTTGAACAAATACATTTACAACATTACTTAATTGTTTTTCATTTTCTTTCAAGTTGAGTAACTTGTGAAATTTGTTAACTTTTTTTAAATTTCATGTTAATTTTCTTGCCGCGGTGGGGCCCTCAGACATCTGCGTCCCCCCACTCCCGCCACGCCTAAGGTCCTGTGTGCCCACTATCGCCGCCACTGAAACAAACTGTGCCCTCTTCAAGTAAAGGTGTCTTATGTTCACATGCTTGAATGATGTTAACCTTGTAAAGTTGAATTAAATTGAAAATTTTTTCAATGATTATTTCCTTTTTCATTTCTAATTCTTATGTAACTGTTCCTAGCATTTACAGAAATAACAAATGGTTGATTTTTCATGACATTGCCTTTTCTGACTTTTGTAGATCTAAAATAAATGAAATGTTACTACTACTTTGTAAAGATATGATTACTGAAATAATTTTCAACATATCCTCTTCAAAGTTTTTGGCCCTTTATTTATTTCAATATAAAGCACAGATGCAAATTGCAATTCTTTTGAAATTCATATAAACTGCATTCAATGCATGATCAAGTTCAGTCAGAAAAAGTCTCAGTAACGTGTAACGTAGTTTGTTGTTGTAAATTTAACAGAAGTTAATTACAAATTTTAAATGTTGAATCAGATATATTGAATTCTATAGTTAATCAAACATGAAATAGTTTATTGTTACATTGCACAATCAAGATCACATTAATTTTGTATTTTCAAGTTGAAAAGCCAAAAGGTCTCCATATTGAAGACATCAAATGGAATTGTTACATTGACAATCTTCATTCCAAATTAAGTAAATTGTGTAACACATTCCGAATCTTAGTTAATATTGTGAGTCCATATATTTCCCATTGCGTATATTTTGCAAACTACTTCCCTTTACGATATGGCATTATCTTCTGAGGCAAATTCCTGTCAAAACTTTCAGAATTCAAAAGAGGATTGTTCAGATAATTTGTAGTTCTCACTCCTGGAACTCTTGAAAACCTTTATTTAAGGAATTAAATATTTTATTTATTACATCTAGGCCTTTGATTCAGTGCTAAGAAAAAAAAATCTTCGAAAGCCTGGTAAAATACCAAGTACCAGCAGAATTGAGGAAATTGATATAACTCTATCCAATACCAAGGCTGAAGTCAAGATTAACAACAAAATGTGTGACAAATTCTCAATGGAATTTGGAGTTAAACAAGGAAATCCTCTGTCTGCAACATAATTCAATATTACCTTAGATGTAATATTAAAGTCCATAGACATTAAAGGAAATATAACCAATTAAAACAATGTGTCACCTACGTAGAGGATGTTTTACTGACAGCACGGACCAAAAAAGCATTAGATGTTTTTAAACTCTTGAACGAACAATCATTAACATTTGGATTACAAATAAATCAAGGAAGAACCAAATACATGAAATATAAACTGGAGAAATTATCTCACAAGAAATATTTGATAATGAGAAGTACCAGACAGTCAGTTCCTTTAAATATTTGGGTTCAATTTTAAATCAGTAATTCCATGGAAGAACAGACTTCCGGGAGAATAGCAGCTGGTATCAGAGCTTACTATGCTATTCAGTGTAAGTTGCTTTCAAAAAGTGCAAAGCTTAGACTTGACTAAGCTATCATAAGACTCTTATGTGGCAGAAACGTGGATCCTGAAAGAAAATGATATTAGAAGACTAAACGTCTTCAAGAGAAAGATCATAAGGAGAATATATGGTCCAGTGCAAGAATCAGATGATGCCTGGAGAATCAGATACAATTATGAAATTGACAATCTCATCAAGTGAAAGAGTATAATAAATCATATAATAGTACTCAGACTTGGCTGGTTCAGCCACCTGCATAGAATGCAGTATGAGAGAACACTGAAAAAAATCTATAACTGGTACCCTGCATCAACAAAGAAGAGAAGAAGACCAGGTGGAGGGAAGACTCTTGAAAAACATCGAAGATCTAGGAACCAAGAATGGGCCCTGTATTCGCGCAAGCAAGCCTGAGATGTAAAACTGTTGTGGAGCAGGCCAAAACATCAAGATGTTATAGAGCCCATTAAGAAGAAGAAATAGTTTAACACTTCCCTGCATTTATATTTCTGAAATGGTTGTGTTTGTTACGACTGAATTACTGAAGCATCACCCTTCCTTCATACAAAACAGTCATGTTCACGAACACAATACTCGCAATAATATTCATCTTCCTCGAGTGTCAACTGCTCTTTGCCAAAGAGTGCCATATCATTTGGACATCGTTCTGAATATTTCCCTCCTCAAAAAAATAAAAGACATTATTAAATTTAATATCTTCAAATCCACTGTTAAAAGCTACCTACTGCACTAGTGCTTCCACAATGTAAAAGAATTTTCTGATTCCAATAAAAGTTAATTCTATATCACATCATTGCTGTAGTACTTAAAAGAAAAAAACAAATAATTTTAAAACTATTTTCCTGCATGGTTGTATTGTGTCTTATTATTGATAAAAGTTTAGTTTTATATGTAGCCCCATCCTGGCCCGAGTTTTTCTCTGGGTTTCATTAGGGTAGAGGTGGATTTTTTATAGACTCACTAGGCTCTTGCCTAAGGGTGGCATCTACATAACTAATAAATCTCAAATTTAGTGTTATTTAATAATTACTATTTACACACACCAAATAATCTAGTTTGATAATAATACATACTTCTGAAATATCTTTGTGTTTTTACTTGTTGGTATTATGTTAATTGAATAACACGTACCGAACGATTTTTATTGCAAGGAGTATGCTGAAAAATTAAATCTGCCTCTGCCTTAAGGTCCTTGATCAGAATTGATAAGATGGTCCCATGTTTGCCTCCGGAAAGTAAATTAGTTTGTCCTCCATGTGGTCATATTCAGTTTGTAACTGCTTTTTTGACAATAAATTTATTTATTTATTTAAAATCAAAAATTTTCACAAGACATTAAGTTTGCAGATATAAAAATGAAGATCACCAATATCTTGCAAAATAATTTTTTTTAGATTTAATTAAAAAGCAATCTCTGTATTACCTGAGGATCCCATGGGATAAGGATGCCTTAAAGGATATATGATAATTTTTAGGGAGTTCCACACAGTTTAGTTTTCATAAAACAATAAATAAAAATGTTTTTTACAAATCTAAATTGTTTAGGCCTTTTAGTCAGAAGCTGTTTTTAAAGGTCCTTTGAAAGTTAACCAAGCACTACTGAACCCCCATTTCTCAAAACTTGACGTTTTTTTGGGACTGTATATTCTAATCGAATTTTTCTTGAAAGGTATTTCAAAACTAAATAATCAAGAATAAAAATTATTAAAATGTACTTTCTTAATATTATATTTCTTTGAAAATTCTAAATTTTAGTGTAATTAAATACTAACAAAAAAAACCTCTAATTGATAGGAAAATACATTCACTACCAAGTTGTCAAAAAAGCAGAGGTTCAGTCTTGCTCAGCTAATAATGGGGAGAGGGGAGGAGAGGGGAAAGGTCCTCCAAAAACATTCCCAACTTATAAATTAATTTACGGAATATATAAGTGAAAAATTTATCTTCATTTATGGATTTTGCAGGGTAGAATTATGCATAAAGCAAAAATATTAGAAAAAAATAACAGAATTAAACATAATGTTTTGTTTTCTATTAACAGTGCTAGTCTACAATGAGGTACAACAATTGCCACCATTTTGTTTTATGTTTAAATTACTTCATTTTTGACTCCAGGGCTACAATAGTAGTAATGACAATGTTTATAATATGTACTAAAATACAAATAAACCTATAGAGCATGGCATTTCTGTACAATATACACTCTTTTCATTTCTTTAGAAACTAGCTTCATGAAGTATATACAACAGTATTTACAAATTATTTCACAAGACTCGTATATTATATATAGATATAGATAAACAACTATCTATACCTATACATACAATCATATATAGAACCATACATGATAGCAAATACTATGATTCTAGCAATAATGATAATAGATAAAATGTTTGCAAAAACATTAAAAGTGCAATAGAAATATAAAATAATAAAAGAAAGGGAAATCACACAATTTTAATAAAAATTAAAGACACCTACTCCCAATGCAATATGCTTGAAGAGAAATAAAGCTTACATAACACTTCAACAATGCAGTCTTTCCTAGCATATACATATAAGAACTCTGTGAATTATCCCAAGAAATAGGCTATCTGCCTCTCCTTAACAAGACGATAAAAGGTGAAGAATAGCAATAAAATAGTGCTACTAACCTTCAAATCAAAAAAGCAATGTGTATACATTCTTGTTTTTACAGCTCGTTTAAAGTTAGATTTATACAAGATGTCTAATTCTTTATTCTTTCCTTAATAGTAGTGATAAAAAGAAAACGATTCAGTTATTTACATATTTTGCTTTGTCACTTCTAATCAGTAATAGTAATATTTCTTTGTACATAGTTTAAATTTCATATATATTTATAACTCTTCAACACGCATAAAAAGGTCCAACAAAGCAAAACGGGATGAAAAACAAGTTTCTTTGGCGGGAGAGAACAATGATCTCTCAAATTGTCAGCATACACTTGTGACCTAAAGCACACACTATTTACACTATATGACAATTCATGGTTGATCTGTACAATTGTGGCAATGAATGTGTTTCTCAAAATATACTTTAAAGACACAGATCTAGACAAAAGGGCAGTAAACACAAATAAACACTATATACAACTTTTGTGTTCTCCAGCTAGAAGAGTGTGCTATCTCATTCCAAGATCTTCTTTGAGCACTACTGCATGAAATTACTGTGGTTATTAAATCCCTATCCAAATGCCATAAATGCACAGCAGGGTATTATAAACAAATCTGATTGGGAATGAAATGCATATAGAAAGTCTGCAACCATATATACAATTCAGCCCAAAATGATTGGGCATATACATAAATGTAATATCTTTAGAGTATATTGTAATATTTGTTATGGAGTTGGTCAACAACATTATAAATTAGAATATACATGTCAGCAATATTGCAACATACACTAAAGGTTGAAGAAAGAAAGATTCTACAAACCAAAGCAGTCTACAGGAAATTCACGTGTATAGTTCCACCTCAAACCAAATGAAACTACTGCAGTTATTTATTTGAGTACTACAGTACTTGAGGAATCCACCACATAAGTACTATACAAAAATGCTTTTAAGCTATTTTCCCCATCAAATACACAACATACTTTAATTGAAACAATCAAAACTCATCAGCAATGGGAAAGTGGGCAGAATCCCTTTTGCTCTTGCTTTGACCCGTTTTACAACCTATTCTGCTGGTTGTGCTCATCTCATCTCCACTAAGACTCGGCACACTTGAGAAGCCTTATGCAGAAAAAGAGAAGTAAAAAAAGCAATAACTCACTTAGTGTTAGAAACACCATACTTACAAGACTAGTTAATAACATTATCTCCCAAATCTATCAGAAATGTTGGCAAAGCAGAATTAACAAAACAAAAGTACACAACAGTGACAAACATTAGCTGGAATGTATAATCTATGGATTAAACCGAGGGTCAAAAGCATATGCATTAATAGCTGTTGTATTAACCTATTAATACTGCAACAATTCATGGCCACAAATTGCTGCCAATAAGATGGTAACTTAACAGAACAAAACAATTATCGAACACCTACTTTTAATATGTTTGGTCCCATCAATCATTTCATGGGTAGATTAGCTTTATTGTTTATTGTCCCATTTCTTTACCAATCTGGTTTTGATAGTGAAAGGACCAGAAACCATTTAGCAATAGCAAAGAGATGTTTAATATTATTTATAGGTATTAAGTGGAAGTATTAGCCTGAGACAGCAAGTGTTCTCACCAAAACCACCTGCAATAACTGCACTAGTCCACAACTTACGATTTGATAGTCATGTCAGTTCTAATAACATTGCTATTTTTTCATCATAACATGAGTAATAGTTTTACAAATATTGGTTGTATGACAAATACAATATGTTTTCAATACAAATTATGTTTCGAGAAACAAAGATACAAACACAGACCTTATCACACAAAAAAAATGACAAAAACATACATTATGGTATATAACATTCTACAAACAGTATTTTCACGATCATTCTACCAACAAATTCACCAATATTCTGATTCCTACTCACATATTGTTCCACTGAAAAAATAGTAACATTACACATCACATTCATACATTATAAATTAAATTAACTTCAATGAAACATATTAAAATAAAGCTCTGTACATACCACAATATTGAAAATCCAATTTCTTTTATCATTTAACAAAATGAGTTAAAACATATCACATAAAGCAGACCATTGAAACACATCTTTAAAAATAATTATATGCCTGTTATTTTCAGACTGCAATTAAATAGGTTTCATCCCAAAATAACAATACAAATTCCAAATATTTTAAGAAAGTTCACTTTGCAAATCACTGTCATCATATTCACAGAATGAGAAAATGGTACTGGCCTCTTTGTTCTGACTGAAAATTTTCTCATTTCTGTTCTAACCATTACATTTAAGAAAGCAGTAATGCAAAGATAATGTTAACTTAAAGTCAATCATAGATTTCCAAATCGAATTAAATGAAAAACATCAGTCTCAATAGACTATGGATGTACAGAGTGAACTCCAATAGAAATATCTGAAGAACAAAACCTTGTCCACTCTGAACAGTCAATTTCAATAGTTATAACTTTTATATTAGCAATTGAGTATGACATACAAAGAAATCAATTAAAAAGTAATATACAATATGATATAAGAAGTAAATAAATAATTACAATTCATTGAAATAGAAGTACAAATTAACAAGGCAGTAGAATAATGAGTGCACATGAAGTTGGCAGAATGCAGAAGGAGCAGTCTTTCCCATATACTTAGGCAACTTTGAATGCAATGAGTGATACAAACTAAATACAGTTCCAAACAATTACGAAGTTAAAGGTAACTCGATGGTGAAATCATTACTTTTACAACAGAGATGTGATAAAACACGTGCATAAATAGTGCACACACACATTTCTAATTCATAGCATGCAATATATTTCAAAAAAGAATAATACTAATTAAAACAAATTTCAAAAATAAATACGCCAAAAGAAACTGACTAACAAATTTTCAATCAAAACCAATGAGAAGTCACTAAAACCACAACCATAAAATATCAATTTTAAAATTCAAATCAAAAATAATTTCATAATAAAATTACTGGTACAAATCTATGCAGTAATTGTAAGAAAAGGATAATATCAATTTCCACACAAGAAGTCAAAATAATTATTCATGAAATTTTGAGACATATATCATCTTCCCATGCAGATAGTGAACTGCATTAGAATGTATCCTATGAATTCAATACAACAGCATGCACACTAAGAGAATGCACTTGTCAGCAGAGAATGTATCAAGGAATCGGAGATAGGGAAATCACAGTCAGCCAATCAGCAATGTTAATGAGAACTGAACGCACTTATTTTTTAGTAGAAAAGTTGTAGCTTTAAATAATGGAATTTTCTTTGCCTGCTATATGACTTTCGCTATAATCCTTATTCTCTGCACCCCATTCATTGGTGCTTGCATCAGTCAAAATTGCAGACAACAGGACTTAAGACCAGGGGTCATTTGCCATCCCTGGATGAACGTCGCCTCTTCATTTGAACATTTTCAGGTTCTGAAACTAAACACAACATGGTCTTGTTTCCTGTCTGTAAAATACTTCTGTCACAGTGAAACCCCACATTAAGGTTCCCAGAGCTAAAATTCTTTGAAATAAATTTTGACCAGAGAGAAGATTTATTACTTTCAAAAAGAAAGAAACATCAGAAATTTTTGAAGATTTAGCGCAAGATTGACAATGCATAAATTATAGTGTAAATAGAATGCTCTGTATTAGAATGTACAATTATAATAAGTGGAAAAAAAAACAAACATCAGATACAAATATTTTCATGTACCTTGAGAAAAGGTAGTTATGGGAATAAAACAAACAATTTTCAGCAGCTGAGTCTTAATTGGGGATTCTGCTGTATGAATTAAATATTAATCATTGATAGATGTACTTCACATACTACCACATTATCATGTGATGCGTAAGAGAAAAATATCAGGGGATAGAAGCTTTTTCTATTATACTTTTGGGATAAGAAGAGCAGATGAGTAGATTGGCAACACTTTTAAGAGGGGTAAGATATTTCAGAGAATTGGACTATTTAATGTTAACGTCGGGGGAATATGAGTTTGTAAGATGAGTTTCAAGTAACTTTTTCTCTCCTTTTTTATTTTTTTTTATTTTTTATTTTTTGAAGAATAGCATTCTCATTGAAGATTGGGGGGAAGGAATTTATGGTTTAAATTGCATGCATCATGTCAAATACTCAACAAAAGTGCTTTTAACTACTCAAAAATATCTACAAGCATAAACCTCACTACCAGGATAGTGTGAATCTGATGGTATATAGCACATAAGAAATAATTATATGATTTATTTGATAAACAATAAATAAAACTCAGTTGAAAATTACTTATAACTATTGCTTCAAATACAAAAGATTTTAAATGACTTTTTATTCATAATTATTTGTTATGAATACTTTATTTAAAACACTACAGTAATAGATAAAAGGACAGGATTCTTTCAACAGAAATATACTATTTATATCTGTACTAACAGAAACTGAATAGGTACAAAGCATAAAAATGTTTTAGCATACAGGAAAATTATTACGGACCATCACTTCACATTCACCAGGAAGAGAGGAACCAGTACCATCCTACACCAGTGCAAGGTGTTATGAATATTAACTGCAATCAACTTCTCCTACAGAACTGTTGCTTTGCATTATCTCAAATCAACATAATCACTGTCAAGTGCATTTGATAAACTCATGGAATAGCCAACTAGAATACTAAAAAGAAATTTTCAAAAAAGCTAGGTAAAACCAAGAAATAATGAAATCTAAAAATTTAAAAATTACTTTGGCACACACATTCCACTGGGTTAAACATATAAAGATACCATGAACATGTTTTAGTAGATATATTTAGGGAACATAGGGAAGGGTGTCAATGTAATTTAGTAATATTGCTGTGAAATTCCCACATTATATCACATTATAATAGGCAAATTATTCACAACAATTTTGCAACAGTTCTGTAGCATACCACAACCATATATCACACATTATCTAAACTGATTTTAATAAATGAAAGACTTCAAGTGTTTAGAGGCAAATATTTTCTTAACCATTTACAGTCAGATCCCAAGAAAATTAACAGTTCATAAAATTAAGAGCCCTTAAAAATTGTTAATACTTCTTGGTACTTAAATAACAACTAAATGACACAAGTAAAAGCCAAAAATCTTGGTGGTACAAGCTTGCTAAGCATACAATCCAACGAATGATACAACTTTTCTCTAAAGAAGTGGTAACAATCCTGAGAAAGAGCTCTGCATGTCACAGCTCTACTATTACAGCACTGATGACAGCGAAGAGTGCCAGTTACCCCACCTTGTTGCTTGCAGTCAACAAGGGAGAGTCTCACCTGATGTGCTGCCTGCTGCAGCTGCTGCTGCCCCACTGCGAGTTTTGCGTCTTGTGTTCACTTCATCATGAGAACTTCCTGGAGTAGATGACAAAGGTGTGCTGCCAACCTGTCTTGTTGCAACACCCCTAGTGTTGATAGTTGAGCTAGTACCTGCCTTAAGAGGCGGTGGTGGTGAACCTCTGGCAGAGGTCTTTGCATTCATACCAAGGGTCTGTCGCACTGAACGACGCATGGCTGTAGGTGTTGAAGGTCCCTCTCTATTCAAGTGGCCGATAGGTAAAGTTGTCTGCTTTATGTGACTGGCACCTCTTGTGTTGTTCAGTCTGCTGGAAGCCTGGTTACTCCTACATCAAAAAATTATGAGTATATTTTTATAAAATCTAATATATTGCTACAAAATAATAGACTTGGCTGCCAAGATTATACAGATGGCTGCATTACAGACAACACCGTATACTCTGATTCCAGTCACAAAAGTCTATATTTACCACTTATCAAGATATTTTCAACATATTGAAATAAAATATTGGTTAATATTTTACAATGCACATATTTTTTGAAATGCACATAAAAAAATGTACTTGGATTATTTATCTTCCACTTTTCCACAAGTAATACTCAATAAGGAAAAAAAGGGAAGAAAAATCTCAGATGAACCTGAATAATTACAGTATAATCAAGTTTGCTGATTACTTCAGCACTCAAATAAATAAGCAGAAAATAATTAATAAACTAATTTGCAGGTGTGTATCACTAATTGACCAAAAGGATCAACCTACTAATGGCTAACTAAATACAAGAATGCTAAGTACAAAGACTTAAACTATCAAATTGTTTAACCAATTGGAGGTTAACAACACACTGTCAAGCTCCACAGGGTATATGTTGCGCAACACAACTCC
Source organism: Laupala kohalensis (assembly GCA_002313205.1). NCBI lineage: Eukaryota > Metazoa > Arthropoda > Insecta > Orthoptera > Trigonidiidae > Laupala > Laupala kohalensis. The sequence goes on along the minus strand of NNCF01127256.1, from coordinate 112,693 downwards.
CAATCTTGCATGATAGGTACTAGCCAGCCTACAAACTACGGCTCTTGTGCAAGGCTCCTTCCTTTCTCTTTCTTGGCCTTCCTTGGTCACCTCTTGTTCTTTTCGATTCCGATGCTATTAGGGCTAGGGCTAGGGCATCTTTCATTTTCCGCATGTTTTGCGATATATGATTTGAGATATGTTTTGAGGGTTTTTAGTGGGATATTGTAATTCAGGAGGGTTTTTTTATTTTTTTTATTATTATTATTTTTTTTTTTGTGGGGCTTTAGGGCTCGTCAACAGCGAGGTCATTAGNCCGTGTGGGACTCGCCGAAAACTCAGCCATACCCACTAAAAACCCTCCTGCATTATAACTCAAAACACAAATTCCAATATATCTCATGTCTTTTACTAAAAAACACTTTTTAAAAAAAGGAGAAGAGGAAAGAGGAAAATGAAAGATACCCTAGCCCTAATAGCGTCGGGATCGAAAAGAACAAGAGGTGACCAAGGGAGGTCAGAAAAGAGAAAGGAAGGAGCATGGCACAAGTAAGTGGGAGCAATGCCAGACTCAGCTCGCGGCCCCGTGTTCGCCAAACACGTACTTACTAGATGTAAGTCCCCTGGGGGGGTTAGTAATAGAGTTATTGATACATTGTTAGTAGAAAGTGTTTTTAGATATGATGGAATTTGTGTTTTGAGTTGTATTGCAAAATCTTTAATACTGGAAATATTTGTCATTTGAATACTATGAGGAGACATACTTAAGCTGGTGAATTAGCGAAACTGCACAGAAGTAATTTTTTAGGCTTCAGTCTGTGTTTTACTTGAATGAAACTTATATAAATTCGTAATTCCCAAGACTCAAAAATTCGTATTTTATAAGTGTTATTCACATGCACTGCTAAGTAATAAATAAATGCATATTTTATTTTGTATATTTAGAGTTGGTTAATTTCTCTATTTTGTTGAATAATAACAATAACATCTTCAGAGCTGTGAGTTGAAAGAATAACAACAATAATAATGCAAGGTTGAAATTATCCACTAAGTGATATCAGTCAGAGGTATTTTATCAAAGAGGTTCAAGAAGAATTTGGAAGAGCAAGGAAACAAGGAGAATATCATGAAGGTCATACAAAAGCTGTCCTCCTGCAGACATATCACAGCCTGTAAATTTTAGAATTAATTAATAATTCAACATACTGGTCAGGATGAATTTACTTTCTGTATCAATAAACCCCAATACCAATATTGGGTTAGTGAATATTTTCCAGCTTCTACTGAGAAAGAATTCACGATGATGATGATGATGATGATGATGATGATGATGATGATAACGACAATGACGACTACTACTATGACAATAATAATAAACTAACCATTGGACAGCAGCAGTGGTTCAAAATGCCGAAAACTTGACCAAAAGTGGAAAAATAAAAGTTTCTAGTTAGAAATTTTTAACTCATAGGTTGGCAACACTAATATTGGGACTCTTTAATTCTTGTGCATATAAACGACACTACTTTCCTTCTGGAGGTCATACTTCAGGACAAAAGTCAGCACTATTATGTCAGTAACGTTACTCAACCTGGACGGAAAACGTAGTGCCCCATTGAAACAATATATTTTTTGTTCTGTGGAAGTGAATATTAAAACTGTAATATACAAGAAAATGAAAGGTATGTTCTTCATTATAAGCCCTTGCTTAATTATTCAATCAACATTAAACATTTTTTAAAAAATTAATACAAACAAGTAAAATTATTAAAAAATTGAATGAAAAACTAGAGATTTTAATAACAATATTCCACTTTCTTTCAAATTTTTTGATGATGTTTATACTATTTGCTTCATGAATCATCTTTAAAAGCCTGCGAATCCGACAATGAACCATGTTTATAGCGGCAACTGCAAAATATTGTTTTTTATGAATTTTGTTAAAGTTAACTTAAAAGTATAAAATTCCATTCTATCCATAAAAATAATATACAAATAGCATATAAATGACACAATACAAAGGAAATTAACCTTTCTCTTCCAACTAAAAATAACATCCATTATGTGTAGTATATACATTTCATATCAAAAGAAAACCCAAAAATGGCAAGCACATAAAGTCAAAGATATAGAGTAAAAGAAAAGACGAAGTTGGTCGTACAGCAAGCCTTTAAAGAAGAATTGAGACTTCTCTTTGATATGCCTAAGAAAGGTTTGGGAAGCACCAATGACAGAAACACGTCGCAACATTTTTTCGAAAACACTGCTATGTCACCCCCATAACAGGAGTCTCCGAGGAACTGGTCAAACAATTTTACGTAATTCTCCAAACAATTTCAAGTAGACATGAAATCAACATAGAAAGGTTCCAAGATTATACAACACAAACAGCCAGACATTCTTTGTTAAAGAGTACAGAATGCCCACAGGAGTTCACAGATTATTAATCCATGGACCAGATATAATAGCTGCTGCAGTATTACCAATAGGAAAACAGTCAGAATATGCACAGGAGTCCACTATAAGTTAATCAAAAGATATCGAGAATACTTCTGTCGAAAAAGTTCTCGAGTAGACAACATAGAGGATGTTTTAGAAGGCTTCTGGCGTCAACGGATCCTGTCATGAATTCCTTCTGAAAAACACCTCAGAAAAAAATGAAGGACTAAAAGCAATGGCTCTTTTAGTCCTTCCAACTCCACCTGCTGCAAACACCAATTAAAGCCCAGATGATAATGGTGACTTAATTGAACATTTGAGTGATGACTTCAACAATATTTTGGGGGAGGAAGAAGAAGAGGAGAAAGAAGAAGAAGAAGAAGAAGAAGAGGAGGAGGAAGAAGAAGAGGAGGAAGAAGAAGAGGAGGAGGAAGAAGAAGAAGAAGAAGAGGAGGAAGAAGAAGAGGAGGAGGAAGAAGAAGAGGAGGAGGAAGAAGAAGAAGAAGAAGAAGAAGAAGAGGAGGAGGAGGAGAAAGAAGAAGAAGAGGAGGAGGAGGAGGAGGAAGAAACATAGAACACAGTTAAACGTTTTTGAATTGTATTGAACTGTTTTATGTTACAAAATAAGACTATTTGACAAAAACCAATGCTAGTCTGTTGTACATATTTCAGTTTATCATAAAAAATGTATTTATGGCTTTTTAATAATAATCAATAAATCTATACTCATTTAAAATTTGATTTGTACCTCCATTTAAAATTTGTTGCCTGCTTTTATATCAAATTCTTCAGCAGGTTGGAAAACACCAGTATACTGATTTTTCCCCTCTATTATTTATATTTTCTTACAATTTGAACTGCCAAATTGGATCTACCATTTTAAATTTTTCGCTCTTGATTTCGAATTCAACCACAGCAGCGTGGAAAATCCCATTAGACCGATTTTTGTCCTATTATTATTTTTTTACAACTTGATCCGCAATATTGGATCCACCATTTTCAATATTTTGATTTGATATCGAATTCGTAATCAGGGAGGTCTAAACCCTCAGAGTACTAATTTTCGTCCACATGAACAATACTTTAGACTTTTGGCCACGTTTTCGGCATATCAGACCAGTGTGAGTCGGTCGGGTGTCGCCGCTAATTTCACACTCTGTACCAACGCGACGACCGAGTATATATAAAGTAACTCTGTTCTGCAGCTTAAAATTGAGTTTTTTTGACAAATACGGAATCATTTGCATTCAAACTGTTAGGAAATACTGTCTTCATCGACACATCCGATCATATTTGTTTCACCGTCTTTTTCATTGCTATTCTACTTTTATTTGATTTCTTCTACCGCTGAATCGCAATAATTTTCCTTTAAATTTGTTCAAGATTTTAAAGGTCTTCATTTTCTCTCCACGGTCACTGTCTTGTGTTTCCTCCACAAGGCAATAGATGACAAAGTTGGCGCATGTTTATAAAAAAGTTTTTGTTCATAGCGGTACTTTAGGGTATGAATTAGTGATATCCATTAACTCACCATTGAATAAAGTTACTAAATATTCATTTGTGTAACAAAATAATAAACGATATTGAGGAGAGCCTGTTATATAAAAATCCACAAATCAATTGTGCTGTGCCATAGCTTAATGGATTCGAGTATTATGTTTCAGACTTTGGATTGCCATTTAAACTTTTCTGTTAGTTTACCTCAATATCTAATTCAAGTTATCGAACATACGTTAATTGGAAGTATAAAGATTTTTTTGTGGGGCTTTACGGCTCGTCGACATCGAGGTCATTAGAGCCCTAAAATTCTGTACAGGTAGGGAAAATGCAGTTACGCACTAAGGAGAGCCAAAATGACTCTCCTCGCGTGTGGGACTCGCCGAATGACTCAACCATATCCACTAAGAACCCTCCTCAATTACAACTCAAATATCAACACATCTCAAAACATTTCACACATTACAAAAAAAGAGAGAGAGAGAGAGAGAGAGAGAGAGAGAGAAAGAAAGACGAAAATGAAAGATACCCTAGCGTCGGGATCGAAAAGAACAAGAGGTGACTAAGGGTGGTCAGGAAAGAGAAAGGAAGGAGCTTAGCACAAGTGGAAGTTTGCCAAACACGTACATACTAGATGTAAGACCACAAGGGGGGGGGGGCTAGTATAAAGAAACGTGTAATTGGTTTTAAGACAGACAGTATAATTTCAATTAGTAAAATATATGGTAGTTGCCATAGCGTTTGAAAACACTATTTAATTCGAAACACTTCCTGCGATCTTCACATCTTCGGTGGTGTAGAGGTAAGGTGAGAACGTTGATACCAGGAGGCCGAGGGTTCGATACCAGTGGGAATGAGTGTTATTTTTATTTATTTTGCACATAAATTATTCGAAATAATAAGTTACGTATATTTTGAAAATAATATATGCGATTGTTACCAAATATAAGGAGTTTTTGATCAGAATCACATAGTCTACGAAGTAAAGGCAATATTTTGATATTGATGTAAAGAAATATTTTTGAAGATGAGGATTGTTTTCGGGATAAGTAGCCGTGGTCGACTTCTTCACCCATTATTCTCTTCATTATTCCGGTCGGGAAAGCTTTCATACATAAATATTTTTGATTATTACGATATGTTCGTAAGTGTTCACCTAATTTTCTGAGTATAATTATAAATATTTAGGTGTTCTTTTTACATTATACTTCTTCCACAAGTTGAATAATGAAAAATATATTGAATGATGATAGCCAGAAAATGAAAGATGAACATACTATAAAAAAATTTCGTAAAACTTAATTCATCAAACTTTTGTGTTAATGAAAAGTAGAGTCCATAATTTGTGGGAAGAGAATCAAAAACTTGCAGGTCGACGACTTAGGCCAAATCCTAGCAGATAAAATCTCATAAAAATAAATAAATAATTTCATAAAGGGAAATTATGAATATCTCAAAAATCATTCTTCAAAAGTGAAGTGAAGTCATAATTTCATTTCATTCTTCTTTTATTCATTTTCATTGTTCCATTGCCCTTCTGGACACCATGCCTATCACATTGTCATTGCAAGGTTTCTTTCCCGTTATTTTTTTCTCTTCTTTTATCATTTATTCATTTGTTTAAATAATAAAATATATATTTCTCTTCGGTTCATCTTGCGACATTCTATGCCTTTTTTCTTCCTTTTTCACTTTTACATTAAAAAAATTGTAAACTTATCAGAAATATAAATAAGACAAAGCGTGGCACTAGACTAGCTAAAGACAGATGAAAGTAACCCTAAGCATGCCATCTTTGAAACGACAATGAAGCAGTTTGAGAAGGAATCGGTGGTTGTAGGCAGAGTGAGTGGAGTCGTCATGACATTTGCGGTCAGTAACACATACTATCTGCTTTTTTTTTCTTCTTTTTTTTTTGTGGGGCTTTAGGGCTCGTCAACAGCGAGGTCATTAGAGCCCTTTACTATCTGCTGATAGGAAGAAATAAAGGATAGGAATAAAGTCGCCGACCTGTGTTCTATGCTCCAATAGCCCCCGCAAGTAGTTGCTATGTCAACAGTGCGTTCTATAATGTCTAGAGGTGGGTCTTTGCAACTTGAACTACTTATGGAGCTAAATATCTCCACTTGGAACAGTCTCTCTGTCGTTTCGTTTCAACGGTGCTAACAGTTTCCCTTGGAACCGTCTCGTTGTCTCGGCGCAAACTGTTCCGCTTATAACCGCCTCGATGCGCAGCAACAACGCTAACACTTCTGAAAAAATTATGAAATGCATTGTTCAGAATTTCAGAAAATCAAGTTTGGTTTGGTGTGGAAATACGATCCAAGTTAGGCCAAATTCTGAAGTCTTATGCGATAGTCAAAATAAATTATAGTGTCAAACTTTAGATTAAAACTGTACACAGAGAAAAACACACTGGTCGCACTTCGTTATATCTTTAAAATACAAATAATGACACTTGCTACACAAAATTTCAGCGGAACTAAGTGACAAATTTCATTAAAAACTGCTCCGCAGCTATAACTGGGGCACACCTCTTATCACATCCTATCAAGACCAAAGGAAGAAACAACCAGTTATTATCGCTATTAAGTGAAGCAGCGCTTCTGTCTCTCTGTGAAAGAATTCACAGGAGGGTTGTTGGGTTAACAAAGTTTTCTTAAATTTAACTGAAGAAGAATTTTAAAAAATTTAATGGAATTTGTGTCGTCTTTTTAATTCGACAATCTGCGTTATCACTTTTACAATTTTTTTCCTGAGCAATGAGCAAATTCCCTGACTTTTCCAGAAACAGAAAATTCCCTGACTTCTCCCCGTTTTCACGTTCTTTTTCCAGTCGCTCGCCACCCTGAACGTTAACTATAGAAATATTTATGCTCCCAAGAATCATGTGGACTATCACTCGGTGACATCAAACGTCAACTGACAAATGAAATAGAGATGCGAATGCACTAGCTATTGAAAACTCAACTTTATGGCAAAAATTTCATCAATGCCATCAATACATATGCGATACCGAGGCTAACATATTCTTTTGTAAGTGGAGTATGACTAACCTCAATAATTTTCAGAGACTTCTTAGAACTAACATGACGAAACATCGTAAGCACCATTTACATTCAAGAGTGGAAAGATTGGCCCTTCGACGATCAGAGGGAGGTAGAGGTCTATTAGATCTTTAGAATCTCTACAAATCGCAAATACTAAGTTGAGAAAACATTTCCGTAAATATCAAGGTTTACTGCAGCGCTCAGCCACCATAGCAGACAGAACATACAGTCCTCTTGATATGAAAAATGGTTCTGCTCCAATAACGCCAACAATCACAAATGATGAAAAAATGATTTCATGGGAAGCGAAGGTGCTGCATGGGAGATATCCTAATGAACAAGCTGGAACAAGACCATGCATCGTACATGTGGCACCGGCATGGGGAACTCTTACCGGAGACGGAAACCTTCATGATCGCTATTCAAGACAAAGAGATGCCAACACTAAATTATCGAAAATTCATCCTGAAGGATGACGCAAATCATTCAGATAAATGCAGGAAAACTTTGTTCGTGAAACATTTCATCACATAACAAATAGCTACAGCTGCTTTGCGCAGAGTGCACACAGAAAGAGACATGATAATGTGGCTAAGAAAACTGGTCTGCTAGCCAAAGCTGACCCATGTTACTGGTACTGCCCACAACAAGTGCTTAAAATAGAGGCTCTATATTGTAATGAGGCCGCTCCATCATTACTGACAAACAAGTAGAGGATAATACACTAGATTTAACCTATATGGACCGGGGTCACAAGGAAACCGTACTGAACACTCAAAATGTGGCAGCAATATAATGAGAAAATACAAGATTGTATCTGTCCCATGTAATAGCGGCTTAGTGAGTATAGGGGATGTGAAGATGATGCCTATTATTATCTCTGAAAACTGTGTGGTATCAAACACAACGAATAATGCACTTCGTTGTCTCAAGCTGGAAGATGGGTGTCCCTACAAAATGCAGAAATTCGTTATCCTCGATACATGCCAAATGTCACAAACCATCTAAATATATAACAGCTAACACCACACACTAGGCCAACATACCCGTTTGTGACCTGTGAACTGTGAACTCAAAACAAAAACATACTAATAATTAATAATAGTAATAATAACAAAACTATGGAGCAAAATTCTTATTTTAAAAAGAAAATATAAACTTGAGTCCAATTAAGATGTGGAATGCCAGAAGAAAATATTGAGAAAAAATTCAAGCATTGGAGCAAAGAATCAGAAGATACAAAAAGACAATAAATTACAGAACAGAACTCAATATTTGGCACGGACAATGAAAGATTTACACAAAACTAATGATCAAAAAGAATAAATTAACAGAAATTCCAAGTATAGTGGAAATCGAAAAAGAAGTCCACTCCATCACTTAAATGAGTTACATGCTTTTAACTCACAAATTCCGAGTACCTATTTGTGGAGGAGAGTTTGCAACATCAACAGCCAGGTGAAAATTGCGACGGACCGGGACTCGAACACGGGACCATCTGCTCTGACCGCAGTTGTCACTCCCACTGCACCACCTCGACTCCCAAGTCCGTACGCAATTTCCACCTGTCGTGATCCGGTGAACCTGGACTCAGGTGTATAAGTGACCACAAGCGGTTCCAATGCTGGTAGCTCTTAAGGCCGGTTTTCGCGTACCTACGGGTCGGATACATATTTTAACTCACAACAACCAAGTACCTAATCGTGGAGGCGAGTTGCAACATCAACAGCCAGGTGAAATATGTGACGGACCAGGATTGGAACCCGGGACCACCTGCTCTTGCCGCATATGCGCTATCCACTACACCACCCGCCTAGACTTCCAAGTCTTCAACTCTCCTCCACGAGTAGATACTCGGAAGTTGTGAGTTAAAATATGTATCCAACGCATAGGTACGCGAATACCGGGTTTAAGGTAGTACTTCAAGTAAGATCTAGACAAAAGTTAATGGACTTCATGTAATTCATGAACTTCACTATTACGGCATATTATAACTAGATTACTCACTCATACAGTAAAAATTTGTTTCAAAATAGCTTAGAATGTTTAAACATTTAAAATTAGTGTGTATGGTCGTAAATGATAAAAATTCATTCGAAATTCCAAACTTTTAATGTGACTGTACCCGGATTGTAACGTACAGAAGAAGAAAAATTCAAATTTAAACTACGCCGTAAGATATCAAACTATGACAATAATACTCATTTACAACTTATTAGATTACTTGGGATGTCACATGTATTAAACCATGTATTTAAGTAAAATACGAACTACAATAATACGTGTTATTTGACACTTGATTCGCGGCAACGTTGCATTTTACATTTTAAAGTTGGTGGCATTGTAAATCACAGCTGAGCTTCATACTTGTAAACAACGCGTAAATATATGAAAGTTTTTGAGGTTACTTTCAATACTGATTATTCATAGAATGTCTTTAATACCATCTTGTTTTATGTGGAAAGGCAAAGTAGTCTCTGAAAAAGTATTCCATCATATAGCTCAAAGTAATTTATATCAACTTCAATTTAAAAAAATTAAAAATTACACATTAATGCTCTCATCTCTTTGAACTCGTGACAGAAGGCTGTGGCATTAGTTTTCGCACTGGTTGCGAAAGATGAAATACATGGTTCGCTCGATGTAGTGCGGCGTTGTGACGTTTCACTAAAGTAATCTCGAGAAGTCTGACTTTTTATGGAATATACTGATTTTAGATCGCGTGACTTTTGATTGCCATAGGGTTTTCATACTTTCAGAATACCAGTGAACAATTTCAAAAAGTATTAAGAAATTCCTACATTAGCTTATTTAATTTTTTTCCAGTAAGTTGAAAATTCGTGAAATCTAATAAGAGAGCATGTTCAATTAAAGTTGCAATAACTCGCAACTACTATTAGTACTACTCGTGGTTCAGGTGGTAGTGTTGTCGCTCATCACCGAGTCATCCCGGGATCGATTCCCGATGGGGCCAGAAAATTTGTAGCTTTTCACATCATGTCATATAGCTGTGACTTCTGAACTTTCCTTCCTCTATCCAGCTCGTCCTAGTATCAATAACTATTACTAACTACTTCTACTAACCCCTCCACGTGGGCCAAGTTGTTGGTAACCGGCACACCTACTAACAATGACCAACCACCCAACTCCTTCATGTATATAAGCTTCAATAGCACGCTACATTTCTCATTTACAAATACAACAATAAAAAAAACTAATCTCGAGGTCATGGAACTTTGTCCACTTGTTAAGTCGTAATAACGAAATATAAACAAAATATTACATTTTCGAGTTTATGTGAAGTACTACCTTAAGAGCTACCATCATTGGAGCCGCCTGTGGTCACTNCGGAGGATGCTCTGTCTCTTATACACATCTAGATGTGTATAAGAGACAGGGATAGCACACCTGCAGCCAGAACAGTTTGTCCCGGGTTCGAGTTCCGGTCCGTCGCAATTTTCACCTGGCTGTTGACGTTGCGAGTTATATACTTATTCAGAATTAAATATAAATAAACATTTGCAAACACCCTTGTTACGATGAAAAATGAAAGCTGCAGGAGTAGATAAATTACAATGGTTTTGGATTAAAAGACTCACTGGATTACAATCCCACCTCCTGAAAACAAACAAAATTTTAAATAGCACTGAATCTATCCCTCAATGAATGACAGAAGGAATAACATACCTATTCCCCAAAAGCAATTCCACTAACAATCCTAAGAATATTAGACACATGACATGTTAGTCAACCATGTACAAACTAATTTCATCAATTGTAGTAAATTTAATGTGTCAGCACTTTGTTGAAACGATATAATATCCCTGGAATAAAACAGATGCAGATGGTGAACATTTGGATGTAAAGAGATTTTACTAATACACAAAGACCATTTTATGGGAGGTAAAGAAGAAAAAAATTGGCAGTAGCTTGGGTAGACTACAAAAAGACCTTTGATAGTGCATTTTAGTACTGATTGTGAAGCACATGGGTTATATATGAGTGTCTCAAACAATTATGCAGAGGTTCTATGGCCAAATGGTGCACACATTTCATCTCGAATTCTCATAATGGACATCAAGAAAGTCAACCCATATCTTGGGATGAGATTTTGAATTGATAAATGGGCAAAAGCAGTAATAGAGGCAAACTATAAAAGAACGGAAAGCTTGAAAATCAAGAAACCACCATCAAGGAAATAGAACCACATGGAAGCTACAAATATTTAGGAATTGAAGAGAACAGTAGAATATGTGATGATCAAATAACTGAAGAATACATTAGGAAGATCAGAATGATTTTGGGAATAGAAATAAAGAGCAAAAATAAGATTTTGAGATTGGGAAGCTTGGCAGTACTGGAGTAGTTTGGCAGTTGGATGGACGAAGAAAGAAATCAGGACTTCAGACCGCAAAACAAGGGATTATTAAAAGATGTGTCTCAGGTTTCCTATTATTTCATCTTTCAACTTTTCCTTTCCGACATAACAGAATTTGAAAAGGATCTTACTTAAAGAATTGTACAGGAATTAGAAATGAAGTGTAACAAAAAATGGCGACCTAAATTAGCAAAATTCTGGCAATCCCTCCTTCTGAAATGAAAGTTTGGGTGAAACATGGAGAGGCCAATCTATGTTGAGTGTACTCTGCTCATAAAATGGATCATAGCAGAAGACATAAGTATCATAAGATAATACAGTGAAACCCGGTTATAAGAGACCTACTTATAAGAGATTTCCTATTTTAGAGGACAAAATATATTTCCCTAAAGTAAATCCCAACCTCATGTAAGAGACAAGGTAATTATCACGAAATTTCAATGATTCCCCGCATGCGCGTCCACATTGTCGTCTGCATAGCGTCAGCATCGGCGCTATAGAATCTCGGCGGAACATCCGCGTTCCGTGTGTGGAGAATGTGTAAGGGTATAACTATGAAAACGCAGAGTTACGTCCGCTGAGTGGGGTTTGGGTGTACTTGTGATTTTTCTTCAAGTACAGCCGGGAGGGAATACGGTACGCTGTAAATCATGTGAGTGTTGTGATCGAACGTACTTATCTTTATGGTGGCGGCATATTTTATACTTCCCCGGTATAATTTTCCACAAAACAAGAATTTACTAGAGTGTACTAATGGGAACCTTACTGTCCATCACATTTCATCAAGGCAAACTATTTTCGTATAAGTTATTATTTTTTTTTAAAGAAATATGATATCCATGTGGAAAAGATTTATGGAAATTCTGTAAGCCCGCCTGGTTGAGCCCTAGTATCTATCTCTTAATATGATTGAAATAAGTATTGGGATATCCTAATTCAATACCAATATGTTAAGTTAGGTTCAATTTGTTAAAAACCAATTTCCCACTTTTAAGAGACTAATGTCAACACATCAATAACAAATATAACAATATCAATGCAAAGGGTAAGCAATCACTGGGGTAAGTCTTATGCTGAGGTCAACACAACAAATACGATCCTTTAAAGTTTTAATTGCTTTAACTCTACAAGGGTCAACACACCAAGTTTTGGACACAGACAATGTAAATCTAATGCAATATTTAAAAAATAACCAATCTTAAAAACCTTGACAAAACAAGCAAGTTGCAATCGAAAAATTACATACTTTGATTCGTCCTCTTTCACTTTGTTGTTTGCACGACTTTTGGGGTGATGACTTCTGTCTTTCCCAGCTATTTCAATGAGAGGTTCATCATCGGAAGATTCAACATCCACCACCAACACAGATGATATACCACCTGGGAAAAGGATTTACACTTGAGTATGTATCACACTTAAAAAACATAAGAGCTGAAAAATGGTCTTAAGTGACAGGTGTTATGTACTGCTTCCAGAAAAGCCAGATATAATTTCTCAACAACTCAACAAGACACCTTAGATCAATATAATTCTCATTTCTCCTTGCACAATTCAATCTGTGTAAACTGTAATACAATCTCACCTTTCCTGGACTTAAAGATTCCCCTGCGTTGGTCAGAAGAACCAATGGAACTGGATGTGGAGGTAGAGCTATGATCAGGCACAGATGGTGCTGAAATGCCATCGTCTACACCAGTATGCCGGCCGCTGCCAGGTGACTGTGCAGCGCCTCCCTTTTTCGAGTTAGTCTCTTCGACTCCCATGCAATAGCGCATAAGTTCGTTTGCGTTTTCGTAGCACTTGCGCTTGCCGCCACGGCCAGCACCAGCACCACTTGGCGCTCGTGATGTTATGCTACCCACTCCACCACCACCACCAGCAGCAGCAGCACTGCCGCTCAAAGGCACCTCGTCCGCAGCGCCACTCGACGCCGCACTACTCTCAGATTCCTGACGCTTCCGTTTTGTGCGCGCACCCACTCCGCCTGTGGGGCTGAGTTTAGAAACACCGGCCCGTGGACTCGCCTTGGCGACCAATGGCGACGCCGAACGTTCGTCCTTGGTGCCAGGTGCGTGTGGGGAGCTACGAGGAGTACCACGTAGCGACGCGGGCGCCGACGATGCATCTGCTGGACTGCTGCTCTGCGTCGTAGAGTTGCGCGAATGGTCTGCACCCAAACGTGCTCGCGTACTACGCGCGCTGCGTCGCCCCTCCGCCGCATCAGAAGGAATTTCAATGAGCAGTTGTTCCAAAAGTGACTTCTGAGGTTTGTTGCCTGCAGCCGCTGACGCGCCGCGCGTACCATACGGATGATCCTCACCACCGTGGGAGCCGCCATGCAGTCCCTCCAGAAAGGCACCATCCAGTCCGTCTTCAAGATCGTCGCCAATGCGTCCATCCAACTCCTGTTTTCTACGGCGCTTGCGACGTGTTTCTTCGCGTCGGCGAGACGCTGCTGTGGCCAAGGCTTCCGAGAGGTCCTCCGGTGCCAGTAGATCGTCATCATCCAACACAGGCGACGGCGTTTCTTCCCTATGTTTCTCAGGGTTGGAGTAAGTGTAGAGCGGTGGGGTAATGCGAATAGGCTGGGGATCTTCCAAGGCGGGTGAACCCAATGCGGGTCCCGGAGGGGAAATCGATGGTGACGTAAGAACGTTTGTCTCTATTTTCTCTTCACCCGTTTTACCTTTCACGGAATCACCACCAGATTCATGTTCTTCAACAGGCTTTATATGAACATTATCACTAGAAGCCGGCAAAGGAGACAGTCTTTCCGCTGGCGAAGACTGCCGCGACGGTAATTTTGTTGGAGATGTCTTCTCTGCTGGGGTAGCCGAATCAGAAGGCGAGCGAGGTTCGGCGGGAGAAACCTGAGAAAGTGAATTCGAAGTTTGGGGCGGAAGCGATAATTTATCCTTCTTTTCATTAGTGACACAAACCGTTGGAGCAATGTCCATGCCCATTTCCTGAGAGTTTTGTTCAGTCTGAGCTGCGCTGCCGTCACTGGATTCAGCGATTGATTTCGAAGCGGCTGGAGTAAATGTCAATCGCTCTGGAGACATCGCGGATGCAGATTCTTCAGGTGTCGTAGACGGTACTGGCCTTGTCTCAGCCGAGTCTTCCCCCGCCCTCGCTCCGAGGTTGGATGAAGGCACTGCGGTAGGTTTCTTAGTGGCGGCGGCGGGGTCACCGGAGGCTGTTGAGGAATTGGCAGGCACCGAGGGCAGGCACGGATCATTTTCCTTCTCATCTTTCCTACATGGACTCTCTCCTTGGTTGGGACTCTTCTCTGACAAAGCATCCATTGACTCTATACCAGAATCTTCCCCTTGCGTGTTGCCTTGTTCTCCCGGTGCACCTGCAGGACTTTCTGCCCCGCCCGATCGTGCGCCGACACCGGCTACTGCACCGCCAGATCCGCTGCCAGCAACTCCTGTCGTAGTTTGATCAACAGTCACGGGGAGGTTCAACGGATCACGTTCCGTTGACACATCGCCAGTCGGAGATGGTGTTGGCACTTTGGGTGGGCATCCGGTAGCTGAAGTGTTCTCCATCTTTACACCAGTGTCTCCAGCTGATATCTCTGCCTTCCCACGCGTAGTTTCAATTACCGCACCACCCTCAAGAAGTCGCTGTTTTACATTCGCTTCCGACATATCTAGTTCGCCAACTGGTAATACAGGCGAAGTGCGTTGGGAAGACGGAGGTGGCGCAGGCGACACAACGGAAGATGGTGGTTGCACACGTACTTGATCGCCTCCACGGCCTGTAACTTGTACCCTGCTCACAGTCATCGCATTCCTAGAAGTCTTCTCAAGAACCTTTTCACACGTCGGTGCCGATACGGTTGTTGTCACCTTCTTGTTCGATAGTCCATGCTTCGAAGAGTCGTGATTGACATACTCGCGATGGTGATGAGCAGGTTTCTTCACGCAGTTCTCGAGAATAGTTTTGGAAGTAGAAGAGACGTGCAGGGACTTCTCGGTCGCAGGCAATCCCAGCGCTGCTTTGGTCGCCGCCGCGGCAGCATGTGCTTTCCGCTGAGCTGATAGGAATTCACTCATCTTGGCACCAGCCGCCGCACGTTTCCGCGCCGCAGCCTGCCTTGCTGCCGCAAGTTCTTCTTCCTTACCACCGCTCTTGTGCGCCAAATGATGATGAAGGTGCGCATGCAGCGGTGGTGCGGACGGAGGATGCTTGGCAGGGCTACCGAGAGGAAGAACGTGATGCTGAGGGTGCGTCGCTGCCGCTGCCGCCTGCTTTGCACCCGTCGGCGCACCGTGTCCCTGAGAAAGTTGCTCACTCTTCGCCTTTGCCGATGGAGTGCTCTGACAATCTGCAAGCAAAATAACATTGATCATTCATAACGAACCTAAAAATTAAAACTGATGAATCGACACATATACGAGGAAAGTTTTAAACTCCCATGATAGGTGTAGAAATAAAAAAAACATTCGTGAAATGTATAAGACTGCACTACATATATTTCACGTCCCAAGGAAAAATATATAGATACAATGTAGATCTGAAACATCACAATCCTAACAAAAATAAAAATATAGCCAACATTATGCTGAAAGAACAAAAAAAATTTAAACGTTCAAAAATTCACGAGACACCTCTTACCACGATTATTTCTTTCGCAAGTAGTACTATGTACTATTTTATCCAAGTTTCTCCATTAAATTACTTTCTGTCTACTAGCATATTACTTGTGTAGGAGCAGTTCGATATTTTGAGTTTCTCGATCCTGATGGATATTTTTTTTCTTAATAGAGGTCTGTGGATATTATCAAGATTTTAATTTATTTCTGCGTGTTCATGGAAGTGGAGGCATATTTCGAGGAAATATCTCCAAAGAAGTTTAAAAGAACAACAGGCTTCATGGTCTAAACGTCTTCATAAGTAAAAAATGAATTAATCGAGACAAGTGGGCAAAACAAGAGGAAGGCAGATCTCGTTAATAGAGCCTATGCTCTTCCTGAACATCTTGAATTTATCTTTGTCAAATTTCATCACGATGCGTTCAGTGGTTCAGTCGTGATTAGGTCACAAACAGACAACCCTTCGCATTTATTAGAATGGATGATTTTTTCTACACGAGTCTTACTCTTTGATAAGTTAACATTCATATCAGATTCACTTTATGTTCAGAGCGTGCGAGGTGGATGCAAAACATAGTAAGTCAAACTGATAATTAAAAATGAACCAGGATATTCCTAGTTTTTTTTTTTAAAATAGGGTTTTTGAATTTTCGATGAAATTTAAAATAGTTTTGTTTGGAAATAATTGAAAGAGCTAGTGACATTTCTGTACAGTTGTCTTTTCAATTTTACACAAGTACGTCAATAGATTTTTTCTTCGTTTATTTACTTTACACTTATTTAAATATTATTGTTAGTTCAGGGAAATTAACGAATTCCTTCAGTTTTAAGTTTTGGAAAATCGATCGGAAATATAATAAACCCGATTATTCACATTTTATGGAAAGAAAAGTGGTATGTTCGAAAACAAACGAACTTACAATTGTGAAGCTCAAGTTTGTTAAATTTTTGACGACAAGAAACACAAAGACTTCTAAGCACAGACGTAAAAGAACAATGCGCGCGCAGCGATTAATAGACGAAATATGAACGAGATACCCGGTCGCCTTCTATTCGCAGTCTCGAGTTTTTCTACCAAAATACATATTGAGCACGGGAGTCAGCGTGGCTTAGTGGGTAGAGCGCTGAAATGCTAACTTGATGGCCGGGATTCGATACCCGGTGAGGTACTTCATCACACCTCAACATCCAGACTAACTCCAAGGTCTCCTCAGCCTGCTGTCAAAATGAGTAACAGGGTCTATCCTGAGGTCAAACCGGTCGGAGCGAGATGCTGACCACATCTCTTCCTCCTAGTGCCGAGGTCAAGTAATTGCGGAGCTCTACCTTTTTTTTGTGGGGCTTTAGGGCTCGCCAACATCGAAGGTCATTAGAGCCCATGCTCTACCCTCCGCAAACCCCTTGGGCAACTTCGGGGCCTGTTCAGGAAAAGTTTGACTCGTTGTGAATATCACTAAATTCATATACATAGGTCCTTCGAAGTCTTAACATGCAAATAGAATCATCTTTCCCGAAAAAAAAAGTGATTTTGAAAACTACCCCCTGATTGGGGAGCGTAGAGACCGAGAACCAATTCTATTTCAAAAATCGTTTCTATCTTTTATTTTGGAAACTTAATTAGGAATAATTTTTATAAAGATATCACGGTAAAAACCACCAACATGCACTTGAAATGTAGCTTTTAGGGGTGCGTGGCTACGAAACATTTGGGGGCGAGATAATATTCGTGAACAATACTACATTCTACACCGAATAATCAAGTTTCAAAACTTGAACATTTTCCTTCAAGAGCCCTTTTTTCCTCCAATTTCAGTGTACAGTTTTTTAAATGTATTTTTTAATGTTTGTCTGTAAATGAATAACGACATATTTGTATTTTAAATCGAAAATCATCTTATTTAATCGAATGTTAACAATTCACAAACACTTTGTCAGGAACTGCATCTTCTAACTGCCACCTAGCTTCTTTTGCCAATACATTAAAGATTCGGGCCGACGATTCTTGCATCCTAATCAAGCGTTCCATTATATATAAGCATGAATCGTCGGCCCGAATATATAAAAGCGAATTACTACTCAGATACTGACTAAATACGAAATTTCAGTAACCATAAACCTACCCCTAGCATCCCTGGGGTACAAGTGCGGACGGAGGACTGGTGGAAATAATAAAAAACGACAGATATTGGTGTTGAATACATTTCTTAAAATGCAGAAGAGCCATGTCACATTCTCAATGCCGCATAGTCCAAGGTTATCCCCTATGAGGAAATATATTTGCTTTGGGAAAAAGATAAAAAGGGAATTAAATAAAAAATAAACGAAAATGACTATTAGTATTGAGAGCAATTTTCGGGGCCGCTGAAATTAGTAGTGACATTCCGGAAGATGCCCAAGTCCGTACAAAGCCCTAGGGAAGGGTATGTCGTTAAAAAATTATCGAACATGGCAGATACTAGAGAGGAGTCCTCATTATCGGTGTCGTTGAGTTGATAGGGAAATCCCGATTTCGTGTAAATCTAAATTCAGCCCTCATGGAAGAAAGACACTTGAGGGGGTATGGAAATAGGTTTATGGATGAAAACAATGAAAATTACTTTTGAAATATAAAAAAAATTAAAATAACACCCCGTTTTAGGGGTGATGAGATTTTAAAACTATGAATGCCGTTAGACACGGTATCCTTAGAGCTGGGGTTGGGTGGGACAAAACGTAAAAAACAAATAAAAAAGTTAAGAGACAGATATTAAGGTCGAGGCCATTGTATTTGGTTTCTCTGAGATGAATAATCTTATTTCCAATGACAGAATGAACGATTCAGACCACATGAGGTGAACGACACCCCAAGGGGTGGGGGTTTGGAAGAGCGTGACACGAATTAACCCCTAAGGGGGGTGAAATGGGAAATTTGTGATTTCTAAAAACTGTTTCTCAATTACATAAGTGAAAATAAGGAATTGAGAATATACACCAATACCATCAAATCACAACATAAATTGACAACATTCTGACGATATCAATGGGAGTGTGAGAAAAAATAACATAGCAGACATATTACTAAAATCAGGTGTGCAAAGTGACGGGGACTCAGCGAGTACACCTCATTAGTTGTTTATAACCATTCAAGAATGGATCGCTATAATTTAGTTAGACCTGCATAGTTCAAAAATATTTTTAGTGAGTAAAGTGAATCGTCAACTAATCGGTTGTTAGGAAACTTCCATCAAAACCCCAAGTAAAAGCGGTGTTATTTTAAATTATTCGCGGGGTGAAATAATCAGTCGTCATCCCAATTCGGCATTACACACGACAAAACTACTGAATGTTGTTGAAAAACAAATAATTCAAAAAGTAGTTTCAATGAATGAAATATTCGGCCACTGCGTCTAAATCGTCAGTTATTCACACGATCGACTTGAATGACCCTTCTAGTTCACCGGATGTTGCTAGTTCACCAGAAGTTTCCCCAAGATAATACAGTCCGAAGGTACTGCAAAATGAAATAGGAAAGGTTTTGGCACTCCAAAGTTGAGGCAACTTTAAATAGGTTCAAATGAGCGTGAGAGACATTTTACATTTTTGAAGCTACGATAGAGGCTCTTGAAAGTAATATTGATGATTTACTTATAAGTGTTATATATCCAACAAATCGAAAGAAACAGGCAGAAAGATAATTCCGAAAATGAGGTGAGGAAAGTCGTTACTAGGTCACTCCATCCTAAATGCACGCAATATTGGAACATACCTCACCACCTTCAATTTTGATTAAATTTTATTTCACAAATATAAGGAAAATCCCCAAATCTTGTTCATACGATAATAGCTACAATATCGTCAAGTGTGAAACGTGTGCGAAAAAACAGCCAACAAGTATTTTTATTGCTTTTTCTTCTCACCTATACAGGGTCTGATGTAAACCCACGGGGTTTTCATATAATGTAAATAAAATATGGTTTGAAATTATTTTTTGAACAAATTAAAAATTTGAATTTCCTAGAAAGTTAAGTATCTAAAATTTAGAAAAAAATCTCAGAAAGTAATCATCATTAAAGTGTAATCTTTACAAGGATACTGAGCTACAAATCGATATGTATCAATATGTTTGAATGTTGAAACACTGACAGTAGTCCCATGCTATCTTGGCTCAGTCTTAATGCAGATTACACAGGGTTTGGATACATTATCCATTGTGAGTAGTCTCACCTGCCAGTTTAAGTAACAGCTTCGAAGTTGGAGTCGCAGTCCATCAGGGATCCGCCCTGAGCCCCATGCTCTTCAACATCGTTATAGACTACACCAAAGATCTTGAAAAATGGCGAGTAGCTTTGGAAAGCAGGGGCTTACGAGTGATACAAGACGGAATACATGCATTGCAATTTCTCTGGCAATAACAGCAACAACCAGACATCACCTACCTTCGAAGGAACTCCCTCAAATAAGGTCGAGGAATTCAAATACCTTGGATCCGTAGTCAACACCAGAGTAAACACGGAAAGACAGAGAACAGAATAAGACAGGCTGGCACAAATGGAGGTTGCTCTTTGGCGTTCTCTGTGAAGCAAAAATACCCATTAAAACTAAAGGCACTGTGCACAAATAGCTGTAAGACCGGCCATGCTCTATGGATCCTAGTGCTGGGCGGTGAGGAAATGCGATGAACATAAATGTCACGGAAATGAAACTGTTGCGATGGGCAGGCGGGGTTACGAAACTCGATAAAATCCGAAACGAATATATCGGAGGGACATTCAAAGTCACCGAATTACAAGATAAAATGAAAGAATCGTATGCGTTGGTATAGGAACGTAATGCGCCTAAAT
>NNCF01127256.1:65039-91819 GCA_002313205.1 Laupala kohalensis | reverse complement strand
TATATATATATATATATATATATATATATATATATATATATATATATATATATATATATATATATATATATATATATATATATATAGTGCGGACACTTAAAATACTGCAATAAAATATTTTATTTTCTTGGTAAAAATTTGCTATGTATGTGACAGGTTATTTGTTATGTACTCGTATGTCACAAGTAACACAAATATATCAAAACGCTCTACACTATTCAATAAACCAACTTATTCTCTCCCAATATGATATATTTACAAGCCATTAAAGAACACCTAGGTTTTCAACCAAATAAATATAAAATAAATCAAAACAAAACGGTACTCAATTCAAGCTTGAGTTATTAGTCAAGAACCCTTCAGGTTTAACCTCCGAATTTTGAATGCAGATTGTATCAACATGAAAATTTCTTTTGCTATTCTTGGGTCATGCAAAAACATTTAAATTAATTTTGTAAGTGACACATCAGCTTCAAAGGTTGATGCCACACCATTTTTCATGGTAAATTGTTTTAAGCCAATATGACCCTGGGATTCAAAAGTACAATTCATTTTAAACAAAAATATTTATATCCCCTCTTTTTGCAAAAACTTTATAGTTCTTTTTAGCTATTTGCTGTTAATGATAAGTGATTTTTGGTCAAGAAAATGCACTATTTATGGTTCTAATTTTTCAATAATTGGATCTCTCTCTCTCTCTCTCTTTTTTTTTAAAGTAACTTCAGCTCAGTTTCATCATGCTCAACGCTCAGCCTGAGCGTTATCGAAGTTGTGGTATTAAGTATGTGATGGCAATTGTTTGCTTGGAAATTATTCAAAATTATTTCCTTTATGTTACAGGACCACTCATGATGATGTTTCCAACTATGAGCTATTTCTTACTTCAAATACAGAAATAATACGTATTTTATAAGCTTACCGAGTGAGTAACCTGGGTTAAATGGATTTTACTCAGTTAATTCCCTTGGAAAATGACGAGTTTTTGCATCATAACTTGAGGTGATGCATTTGTAACATTTTATAGATTACATAATTTCATACACCACAAGGATTTTTATTAAACATAAAATATTTAGAGATTGGTCATAAGGACCTTACTTTGACAAGTTTATATTTTTGTAAACAGTCTTAGCGAGAACATTCTTGGATTATTTTAAATTTTTGTAATGTTTTTTCAGTTACATTTGAGTAACTGGGACATACATAGCTAGTATGTAAAAATCACATCAAAGATCTACTCTATTTCTAATATTTATAAAAGATATTAAATGTACTTTATCATCGTGTAATTCTCTCATTTGCAGATGACTTAAAATTGTTCAGTGAAATTAATTCAACAGAATATCGTAAAAAATTGCAAGAAAATGTAAATAAATTATGTAACTGGTGTGAGGTAAACAGTTTGTGTTTAAATATCAAGAAATGTAAAATTATGAGATTCTCCAGGTTGAAACTCAAGATTCCATATCAATATAATATTCAAAACATTGGACTGGAAATAGTTGATACATTTTAAGACCTAGGTGTTATTTTTGATACAAAATTGAGGTTTAATGATTACACTGAATATATAATTGCCAAAGTGAACAGAATGATGGGCTTTGTTAGAAAAACTACTATTGAATTTACAAATCCTTGAAGTCTTAAAATACTGTATGATACACTTGTAAAATCTACCTATTGTATGCATTACAAATTTTTCAACTATGCAGCATGAATTCTGAAATTACTTCACCAATTGAATCCTATAATTAGTCCTATATCTAAACTATTGAAAATTAGTTCTTTGAAATCGACCAAAAAATATAGTGAATACCTATTTCTATGTAATTTACTCAATAAAAATTTGATTGTATATCATTGACAGCTATGATACCATGGAAAATATATTGAGAAACCCCAGACTTAATTAAAAGCCAAGTACCATTTTATATTCCGATTGGGAAATCTGATCTTTTTGTAAATGCTCCATTGTAGAAAATGTTGAAAACTGCTAACGAAATGAATCTTGATTTGATATTTCATGCTCTCTGTTTGTCATAACAGCTAGGAATGCACTCTTGAATGATTTTAACTAATTATGTTGTTACCATAAAAATTCATTTTATAAATGTAAAAATTCATTTTATAAATGTTCACTACAAATTGTAAATTGAGTGATGGTATGTTATACTGCAATTAAATAAATAAAATAAGAATTTGTTTGCAAAAATTTTATTTGAAATTCAATATAAATAAAATGTTCAAAAATCATGTGGCAGAGTTGTTGTAACTATTACAATATGGAAATAAGAGAAATCTCTTTGTTGCCTTGGCAAAATTACTTGGTATAAGGTGTGTAATATAACTCCTGCTCTAGCCCAGCAGCTACTAGCCACTCTGCAAACTATGGCTGAGTCTCCTAATAGGGTGGGTTGGTCACTCTTTCCACCAAGACAACTTCACCATCCCTTCGACATACATTGCCGTTCACTGTACTTCAGTGGTTGGTGTGGAAATCCAGAAGGTGTGCGTTGGGTAAGTAGACTTGTTCTGATTGACAAATGTTTTCAGAATAGCATATACTGTCTTCCTCTTTCACCCCTTCACCATCACTTTCGGCTTGGCAGCCAGAGCGGGAGTTATGTTGTGCGGGTTATAACTTCATGTTCATTAAAATGTTCATTCTATTAAATTCAGTCTAATCATTCTCTCCTTAACCTCAATCCTCACCAAAAATAATAAAGAGGTCATAAAAACTACAGATTTTTCACCAAATCCAAGCATTTTTCACCATCTCCCTCCAAGGGTAAAATTATTTCAAAGTAATGTCACACACGCTTGGGATGAGAGCTGCATTTGTGCAAAATACCACCAAGTACTAAAATTATTCTCTGAGGGGTGGAAAAGGGGAGGGGGAGGTTTTTGAATACCTGGTTCAAATTTATTTTTCTCTCTCATGTAGATAGTCAGGTACTCGACATTTTTCAAGTAGCAAAAAAATTCTTTTTCGAGAGGTGTGAATGATGGTGAATTTGGTTTTTCGAAACCTAATGAAGGCTCTCAATACACATGTAACAAATATGCTGAACTAAACACACCAATAAATTGCAATATAGAAACTTAGGCATAAAGTAAAAAAGTAGTTTTACAACTCAAAAGCTAATTAAGTTCAGTTTCCTTTTGGTAGCGTCAGTCTTACTATTTACAGATAATTTCTGGTCATAAACAAGGTTTCAAAAATGTTCATAAGTGAAACACTAACAAAACTATGCATGTCCTTAAATTAAGTCACAAGATTATGTTGAAAAATACTTATACACAATGTATGGATGATTGGAAGTAAAATACCTTACATATACAAATCTAAAATTTTGTTTATGTTAGTTTGTTTGTGTTTATTCAATACTTTTGTATAATTGTAAAGAGGAAAACCCAGTTATTTTTAACTCTGCAAAGTGAGTTTAATTTACATATTTGTTTTTTAGGGAGAGGGGAAAAGTCAGCTATCCAGCATGGATTTTTGTTGTTGTTGTTGTTGTTTTGCTAGGTTCTATCCCATTCTTGTGACCTGTTCACTTTGACTCTGCTTACAAACATAAATTTTTCCATTAAAAACATAAATAATTTATTGAAAAATTTATAATAAATTTAGGGCCAAAAAATAATTTATTGACAAAATAAATGGTACTAACTTCAAGAATTTTTTGAATGAACATATTCTTGAATTCTTATTTACTTCTTATCAAGCTCAGGACTTCTCATCCTCTTAAGAGGATAGAGGAAGTTATATAATCATTAATTAAAAACAACTGACATTAGTGTCGAATCCATAGTTTTTTAGAGCAGATGTAACTCCCGATTCTGGGAAAATTAAGTTACTTGAGGGGTAATGGACTAATACGATGGAGTTGACTTAATAATAATCAGAAATGACTCAGAATTCGTTACTCAAATAAGTCGACAAATAAAGTTTTAGAGATCACTTTGATGAAAAGTAATTTAAAGAAAGAACATGTCTTGAAGTATTTTACTTGAATTTTTTTTTGTATAGAAAGGTATACCGAATCTCCTATAGCTATTGTTTAATGGTATTACATTTTTCAGTACTGGGCAGTCAATACCATGTGATATGATCTCATAAATATAAACACCATCAGCAAATTAAAATACAGACAATTGTGGGTAATTGATGTTCAATTCCCTTTCCCGTGAAATCTCAATTCAAAATTTTTCATAGGTGTACCAAACAAAAATAAGAGGCACCAAGAAACTTCATTTCTAAGATTTACTATTTTATCTAGCACTTTTTGTTGAAAATAAAAAATAGTGCTGCCATATAGAATAGGTCGGACAAGACTGTAATATAAACTTTTTATTGTATCTTTGTCATTCAAATCGTCTTAATAACCACCAAATTTTTCTAGAATTGTTAAAAATGTACCTAAAATGACTATCAAATTTCAACTTATATACCCAAAAAATCTTTTGAATACTGTAGTTTTATAGTCTTCAACACAGTAAATATGATAAAATGAATTGGCATCATCTGTACATAACAGGATCATTATGTTTTTTAATAATCTGGAAGATTATTCATGAAAATCTATAACAATTCTGGACTCAAGTGTGAAATCTCAAGTTCCCATTGTCCCTGTGAAGGACAAAATCCTTTAGTATCTTATTTATTTTGACATGAAATTTACACTTCTTAAAATATTTCTGAAGCTATTTCACATATTGTAATGAAAAATAGTACAAACATAATTCACATTAAAGAATATTATGACAGACCGTGTCAAATGCTTTTTTATAGTTAGAACAGGTGACATCCTTTCGTATGATTCTGTAAGACAAATTAATATTTTTTGCAAAATCTACTACCTACTGTCAAGTTACATTTTTGACTTGCTCCAAACCTATTTCTACTAGCTCAGTAGCCTCTAACAATTGCTACTATGAATGTAAACATTGTTGTTGATAATTGTGCAAATACTACAATGTAATTTTTCATTAAATGTGCATAATGTCAAAAGTATTTAACATTGTGTGTCAATGTAAAAGAAAAAATCATCAAACAAATCTATTATTTTGTATGAGTATATTATTTTTATTTATATGGTTTGTGTATAATAATTAGTTTTATATAAAAAAAACTTATAAATAAGTGTTAAAAAATTTGAATATCCATTAACAATCATACATTCATAAATTAACTCTATCAAAAATTCTCTTGGAGTAAAACATTTAACAGAGAATGAGAAAACTAAGGAATGAAAATCCCATTCTTTCTTTCGTCTTTTGATAGTAATAGTATTAAGGAATATAAAAAAGTAAAAATGTGTGATTAAAATATATCCCTTTGGTGATTTTCACTTTTATGTGAAAAATATAAAAGTTACGATTTTCCCCTGAAAGATTAGCAAATGGCCTTTCACAATCTCTTCTTGTTCAATATGTCAAATTTTTTAAATATTGGTAGCTGTAAAGCAAAAATGAAAAGAGAAAGAAATCTAAAATTTCCTGTGGTTACCTATTTCAATAAGGAGAATAAATGAGCCAAATTTCATAAAAATTTGAGCTGGTGGGTGAAATGACCTGGTTAAATTGACATGGAATGACCTTTATAAAACCAACTTTCGGAGGATCAATTTAAAAGTTATGATTTCTTTTCGATAGATCGGCAAGTTGCTTTCAACTATGTCCGCTTGTGCAATACGCCAAAATTTGGAACTATATAAACTTGTAAAATCAAATCAGAAAGAGAGACAGAAGGCTAACAGTTGACATGGTTAACTATACCAAAAAAAAAAGAGTCAAATTCATCAAATTCTGAGATGGATGAGATTTTTTTTGTTGAATTGATATGAAACAACTCAATGGTAAAAAACTTGAAGTTTAGGGATCTTTAAATACACAACTATACGTAAAATTTTGTTAAAAATGTTTTTTTATTAAAATAGATTTCATTACGCAAAAGAAATAAATTATGTATACTATGATCATATAATGGCCACTCACCTGTGAAGCCAAAACCACCTTCTTCTGGTCTCCTTACTTTTCGGTCCTCTCCAGTCATTGCATTACTTCCTGCTGGAGTCAAATCTCCGTTTTCATCAACAGACAAACCTACTCTCTGGAGTATGTCTGCACTACTGCTTCCTCTATTGTCAGCACTATCCACCATCTTCCGGTTACCCGGTCCACAACCAACTGCACTAGAACCACTCACTGGAAGACCAGAGACACCTTCTTTCCGCTTCAATTGAGTGTCTACATGCATTTTCCCCTCACCCAACACATCATTTTTCAAGACACCTTCCGGTTTGTTCATAGTACGCCACTTATGAGGACTATCCATCATACGACCACCAGTCAATAAACTCTGTTCTCGATGATGGGAATCCACATGAGACCGTTTTCTAGATTCTTTCCGTTTTGTCTTACCACCTCCCACACCAATCTTTTGGCTACTCACCCCTCGTTCTACACAGGTCAAACCTTCTAATCTATCTGTGGTCTCAATAGCATGTGCAACAGAAAACTCGGATGCCTCAGGAGTTGTATAGCTCTTTAAGAGCGATGCATCTGTAAGAGGGGAAATTTTATTTCTAGAAGGCATACCCACTCCAGGCTGTTCATCACCAATTCGTGACTTCAATGGCACATCATCCAAATCATGATCTCGGCGCTTTGTCCTAGGTTTCCCAACACCTTCTCCACCCCCACCATTATTGCCACCACCACTCCCTAATCTTTGAGTTCCTCCAATTACAGCTCTATCAAATGATGGGTCACTCTTGTACACAGATTTTAAAGAGACTTTCGCACTACCAAGCACAGTACTAGTATTAGTTTGTGTTAGCGATGACAAAGAACCACTTGCAGAACCTGGTTTTTTGATACGAACAGGTGCATTTGAATTCAAGGCATCAGCACTGGATGATTTCTTGAAACGCATACCTGAAGATGAGGAAGCTATAACACTTTCTGTACTACTACTTGATGATAAACCAGGTTTCTTTATCATCATGGGTGAAACTAATGGCAGACCAACACTCTCATGACTTGAAGCACTAGGAGTTTTCTTCAGACGCATTACACCAGCAGGATTCGCATGATTTACACCTTCAGTCACAGACTTCTTCATTTTTATCACGGAAGAAACTGAACCACTAGCAGAACTATCAGAACTTCCAGTTGAACCCATTATCTTTTTAAGTTTCATTACAGATGCTGGACCCACACTGTCCACGAGGGACACACCAGTTGCACTATCCCGAATTTTAGAAGAGGAACGATTAACTTTGTTAGAAGATGACCTCTGTTTTGAGGAAACCTTGCCAGGGACCAAAGCACTTGAAGGTGTAACACTGGCCCCACTCCCACCACCACTACTTCCTCCCCCACTGTTATTGAACACTTCTTTGTTCTGCCACTTCTTACTATCTTTTCGACCACTCACTACAACCGCTGCATTTCTACCTCGTAAAGAGATATGCAATGGTGGCACACGCGGCTCTTCCCCTGAACCAAGTCCACATGAGGCACTGCTTCCAGACACAGATACATGGCCTACTTGGCCAACACTCCCACTCAAACCCATGAACATCCTGTTTCCACTAGCAGTTGAACCACTACTCAAAAGGCTACTACCTGTACCCCCACCACCATTGCCACTCCCACTACCATTCCCACTACGCACACTTTCTCCCTTTTTTGCACTCTGCACATTCACAAATGACACATCTACTTTGTAAGCTGGAGTTACTGGTTCACTTTTTTCCAGCTTTAATCGCAACTTTATCTTCTCACCAGGTCCACTGTGCGAAGGAGCAGGACTATGCGCTGTATCCCTGGATTTTAAGCGGTGATGTCGGGCTGATGAAGATGCATCACTGCCTGTTGATCTCACAGTTGCCTCTGAATCTGACTGATCAGTTGTGGTAGTATCAGCTCGACGAGATATAGTGCTGCTAATATCGTCATCATCATCCGAAAACATGGAATTTGAGCGATCATTCAAGGGGGAGGAGAAGTAGAAAGGGTCATCATTCACATTGGAATCCAAGCCCGGGCAGGCAGATTCAGGTTCACTGTCTGAGCTGCTTTCACTAGGCATAGGCTCCAAATGCCCAGTAAGAGGATTAATGAGGAACTGACGTCGCTTGCCTGTTGAAGTGAGGGCATCTGGAGGAACTGAAGAAGGGGGCTGTTGATGGGGAGGGGAGACAGGTGGAGACATGGGGCGTGGTCGACAGCTTCCTAGAGGCAATGAAGATGATAGAGATGTCTGCAGCTGACTAGAGTCAGTCTCCGAACCATCTGATGCAGCAGCTGCCACTACAGATTTTACTTGCTGGCCCAATAGTGATGAAACCTGGGCTTGCTGCTGTTGAGCATGCTGATGTGGAGTACTGAAGTTGTGTTGTAACACTCTCTGTTGAGGCTGTTGAGGTTGCTGAAGTTGTCCCACGGCCGAGGCTGGCTGGTGGTGTTGAGAAGGTGGTGGCTGACAACCTGTAAAATTTGCTGGCTGACTTTGGCGAGGCCATGTTCCAGTCCCGTTTGTAGAATTAATGCTCATGGTTCCTGCATGCTGTTGTTGCTGTTGTGATGGCTGTTGCTGTTGAGGCAGGCGAATTATTTTACTCGGATTGTTTGCTGTCACAAGGGATTGTCCAGATGCACCAAGACGGTCAGAACCTCCACTTATCAAACCAGGCCGTGGATACTCTTGTCCTACACAAGCTCCAGCAACATTATTCTGTCCATAATTAATTTTGACTTGTTGTACAGGTGACTGAATGGACCCCATCTCTTTCACAGGGCCTGTTATCCGAGGATTCTGTGGCTGCTGAGGAAATCTAGGGGTTTGCAATTGGGGTCCTCGAGGATAGGGAGGAGGTGGGTTGGTTGCAGGCCCTTGAGAAATGCCTGACCCTGGTATGGTGGGTCCTATTGTCTGTTGCTGTACTGGCATTATCTGTGGTCGCTGCTGGGGTAATACTCCTGGTAAAGTTCGACCAGGTACCAAACCAGACACCATAGAATTTCCTGATAAGGGAGGTACACCCTGTCGCTGTTCAGGCACAGCTGCTCCAGTCAACAGTCTTGATTGTTGGAGAAGTTGACTGGAATTTACGGACAAAATATCACGAGCCTGCTGAATACTGGGTTTCCCCACCAATGGAGATGACATGCTCACAGGTGAAGAGGGAATCCCAACAGAGTTGAGTGAATTCGAATCCTGCTGGGGTTGTTGTATTTGTGGCTGGGAAACATTGTACTTTTGGCCACCTGGAGCAGGGTTAGGAATAGGTGGTTGAAGTCTAGTATGGTTGGGTATTCCTGTTCCAATTGTAGCGTTTCCCATGGCTGCTTGTGACATAGGTGGAGTGGATGCAGAAGAAAAAGGGCTGGGAGTGCTGTTAGGCACTGATCCTGTTGGACTTGAGGCAACACCAAGAGGCAAGTGAATGTTGCTTTCTCCAATCAATGTTGAAGGTGGAGAGGGTGAAGAAGTTATGCTACTGATGCTCCCTACATTAGTGAAATTGGTGTGCTGAACTTTTCCAACAGTGCCAGATGTCTCAAGAATAGTAGGAGACATTCGATCAGGTGTTCCCTCCACGCCAGATCTTCTTCTAATAGGCATCTTCTTCTGTGCTGCTCTTATTCTCATAGGTTTTTCAGGAGCTGCTTGTGGAGGTAACATTTTATTAGGTGCTGCTGTCCCTGCATCATTCTGTAGCAAATTTACAAGTAGGGGACTGGAAAGGGCCACATTTGCAGGAGACCCTGCAATGGGGATCTGGCAGTTTGGGCCTTGCACAACCCTAGAAGGTACGCTTACAGATTTGAAAGATAAGTTGGGATTAGTTTGGCTTCCAGGCACTGTAGAGGACTGAGGGGAAGGCTGTAAGGCATTGTTTGCAGTGCTTGTAGACCCTGGATAAGGAGGAGGTGGTGGAGTGGCAAAATTATGATTGAAGGCGGATGTTCCAGATGAAGTAACATTTGAAGTATTTTGGTGAACCAAATGATTCGATGGGTTTGCAGAATGGATAGTCTCACGATTCTGCATAGTATGAGCAGCATGAGTCATACTGGCAAATGGAAAAGGCCCATGGTAAGAATGGGAGAGCTGAGGGGTTCTACTTGCCGTAACAGAATTTGTTGGACTCCCAGCTGTCATGATGGCAGGAGTTGGAGTTCCTGTTGCCACAACAGCAGGGGAAGCCACAGATACCTGACTGGTTGAAGGCTTGCCAGAAGATGGAAACGGTGGGATAGGGTCACCGTCTACTGGTGCAACTACATTTGGACTGCGAAACTGGGGTTCTGCTTTCGTAGATCCTGCTGATATAGCACCCACTGATTGAGCAATGATTTGTGCTACACTGCGTAAACCACTTGCTGATGCAGTTGCAGCAGATGCTGCTGAGGTACCAGAAGATCCAACACCTCCTTCCACAGTAATACTGCCGGTTACAGGCACTATTCCGCTGGAACTTGACGTACTCCCATCCGATGGTGCAGTTTGCAAAACAATCTCTTGGTTCTCTCCTCCAAACCGCCCAGCAATTCTTAACGATATCACCTGAAACCATAGATCAAGATTATTTCAAGTGGTGGCATGAACTTCAATGATCAAATGAAACTTCCTATGTCAACAATACACATTCACCACAGAGTTAAAAATGAGAAAAGAAGACATGATTTAGTGAGAAATCAAAGCTGAATTACTAATTTGTAATGATAATCCAATAACTACATAATGATAACATATCAACAACAGAAATCAGGAACAGCAATCTCCGCATAAATTAAAACGCTTATAAAGAAATATAATAAACAATGGAACTCAACATACAGATTGAAGTTCTAAAATAGAAGAAGGTAAAGTATGATGGAGGTTATAGCAGTAATAAGTAAAAATATGTGAAACTAAGAATGGATATGTGAATACGCGCAATTGAGTACCAAGAGACAAAAATAATATTAGAGTTGTTAACAGAAAAATAAATTTTAAAAAATGTTCCAAATTTTACAGTTCACAAAATAAAAATATTTTTGAAGAATTGTTCTTTCACAACAAATTATTAAAACAATAGAATACTGTTTATATAATTATATACACAATAGTGTGGACCATCATTGAATGAAAGTTTGAAAATCTTGTATTAATGCTTGTAATAATACTAGTAACAAAAAAAAAATGGTTTCCCCTTTGAGGACACTTTATACAAGATTGGGATTCATATTAACAGGTACTACAGTTAAGACACCACTTAATAAGAGTAACCAAAGGACAACTAAAAAGAGGAAATAATGTCCCAAAAAATTAACCTAAAAATCAAGACATAATTCATTTGTGGCCCAAACAACATTAATGGACAATATATAACTTTCACAATTACTTCAAAGTGGATAGAATAAAGCACTAAAACAGCTATAACTCGTGATTCAAAATATTAAAATTACTTTGGCTGAAATTTATAACAATACATTATTAATATTCCATTTGATGTGGAAATACATTACACACAATCAGAGAGTGAATGATGTAAAATTTAAGTATAACAATACAATCTCATAGACACACTCAAGAAATTTTTCACAGTGAAATTTACATAATATAATAAATTAAAATATAGTTTCATACACAAATTCACTAAAATTAACATTTTAGTCAAAAGCATGCTTTCTGGGAACCTTAACCTATAACTGGAATTTTACCATTAGGACAACCTGGTGGTGGCTGGATACATCTCCTAAATCAATAAACTTTAGAAAAGTTATAAGTAAAAACTATTTAATTTAATTAAATTTATGATCCCAGTTGGTAATAAAACAAATAAAATTACAGAAAAGAATTGAATTTAACAAAAATAATTTAAATTGTGTATGTATAAATTTAAGAGAATTCAATAAACCTAGTCGAAATTGTTGGGTTTTCTTTGGTGATATCAGAGTCTAATTAACAGTCACCTAAAAAATGGCACAAGAATCAACTGAACTCTCTCCAGTTCTTTTCCTGTAAAAATCAATTTTAGACAAGGAGTAATTAATATACTTAAACATACACATTATATATACTACTGCGATACTGCAACAAAGTTGTGAATACAAAAATAATGTGCATTTTCATTCAACCGGTAGAATAGGCACCTCTCCTTTCGCCAAAAGTTGAAGGTGTGAACACTTAAAAGTCTGTGAATGCGAGTCTATCATCATCATCTGCATCAAGCAATATAATACACACAAGGTATATAATATACATGAGCTTGCATTTAAAATTAACCAAACCCAGATCATTTATACCTCCAAAACATACAAGAACAAAAGAAAAAATCTTAAATATCCAATAAAAGGAAGAGATTCTTTCCTCACCTGATCTCCTTCCACCTGAACAGACAAAATCCCTAATTGTGTTAATGCTTGATCTCCACGTTGAGCTAACTGTCGTAGTCTCAAAGCTGCTTCTCGAGGGATTGTGAAAGTGACCCGAACAGAATTCCATGGTTCAACTTTCGCCACCCGCAGAGATTCGCCTTTCCCTGGATCAAGAGAAATAGCTATAAAATAGCATTATCAGATACTTACGAACTAGAATTTTAAATCATTGAATTAAAACTGAGATCTTATATTAAACAACATTACATGATAGATACTACAAAAAGTTTAGCTGATCCTACAAATTCAATATCTCAGGATACAAATTAATAAAAAACGTAAGAAAAGAGTAAAAATTGTGAATTTAAGATAAACATCTGTATATTAGAAACTAACTGATAACTTGAATACTGAATTAAAAAATTGATTTTGCACATAAAACACTGCATTTGTGCACAATGAAGATCTGGCGAGTTCACAATTATCAAAAAATTTAGAAGAATAAAGCTTACACTTGCTCTTCTATTTTAAAATAGACAAAAAATTCATGTAAATGTTTTGCATACTTTAACAAACGAGTCTCTGATATCGCTGTTGTTTCATTATATCAAAAGAATGACTAAAATTTACAAAATCAAATCTTTGTATCAATCTACACAAATCAAATCATTATATCTATTTACACAAATCAAATTAAAGCTTGAGCAATAAATCTAAATGATCATTTTATAATACTTCATACTAATATACCTAATACAACACAAAGAAGTAGATTACATTTTTTAAGTAATTAAAGTAAACACTATTAAACACTGCACACTCAACATTCTTGCTTCAATTCAACTTTAACACACAATGTTTAAAAATACTCCTCAATTTTCAGCAAACATAAGCTTCACAGAGACAATGTACCTGCACAGAGCAGAGAGTCAAGACGTTGAACAAGAAGTTTGAACTTCTCGGGGAACTCAGGATCTTTGAGGTCACCTTCACAAGTCACAACCGTCTCTATCAGGTCTCCATCACTGTCAGCAGCCATCTCTGCAACACAGAAGTATGTTTCAATATACAGTAAAATCTCATTACTCTTTTTCATCAAGAGACCACAATCCCAATAATGCATTGATGACTAATTCACCAGATGACAAATCTAACCATTAAATATGAGTTCATCAATACAGGGAAGTTAAAAGACAACATAAACAATATGAAAATTGAAGCATGGAATACATAATCAATAACAACTCAGGACAAATAATTATACTTGGAAAGACATTCAAAACCAAAAACACCAATGGAAGATACTTTCTTATAAGTAATTGTACTAACCGTAAGGTCAAGGTCACAACTGGAGTGGAGTCAAAAACAATGAAAATAAATACTTACCGTTCACTCACATGCTCCGGCAGTATGTACTCTTTGGCCTAGGGCTCCAATTTCCTCAATAGTTTAGAAGTTAAGGTCCCTGCTAGAAAAAAAACAAAGGAACATGGATCACACATGGATTACAAAATTGTCTCATGAGAAATACAATTTTTCCAGGCTAGATTCCAAACCAAAATAATTTTGAACCAAAATCACAATGAATGTTAAAGGAACAAGGAACAGTAAAATATGATACCACAACAAACACTCCAGGGTTTCAAATACTTCTATACCAATTCCAGTAATTTCAAAATAAAATCTCAATAGTGTAATATTGAAATTTGATCAATATTTTATGATAATCATAAAACAACAAAAATTAATACAACGATTATAAATTAAATTATTTCAGGAACTAAATATTAAGCCTAAAATTCAAAATAAACTAAGAGTTAACAGATTTCACAAAAAAATTCAATATGTCTGTGTACCTACAGAAGACCTCTCAGAAACTGGCTTACTCCAAATATGAAGAGTTAATTAAAAACAATAACATTAAAGTCAAGCTATGTTGGGCTAAAATAAATATTGATAAGAACTGAAATTAATCAGTTACCTTCATGAGGTACTCGCTATCAAGGAAAGCTTAGTTTTAAAAGGGATCACATTAATTACAAATTTTGATGTCAATTCCAATATTAATAACCAAGGAGACATTCACTGAATATTGTTTACAATAAATTTAAAAAATAATTTTGTTTAACAGTTCACCTGAATGTTCACAACAGTCATTAACCAATAATGCATGTTATTACAGATTTTGTAAGATTAGTTAAAAAACGAAATCAACAATGACATGCTAACACAGGGTTAATTCAGCAGGCTACCTACACAAATAAAATATCGCCCTAATTCATTATGAAATAATATATCACATACAATAATATAATAATTACTCGTTTAAAGCAATTCACATTTCCCCAACCATAATAACAGTTTAATACGTAAATTATTCACAATAAAACGCTCTGCTTCCACAGCTAGGAGACCTACCGCATCATCTTCCACAT
Source organism: Laupala kohalensis (assembly GCA_002313205.1). NCBI lineage: Eukaryota > Metazoa > Arthropoda > Insecta > Orthoptera > Trigonidiidae > Laupala > Laupala kohalensis. The sequence continues at coordinate 77,006 of NNCF01127256.1, read as the reverse complement.
TTTGGTCCAGTTCCTTCATACGGTTATTTAACAATAAACATTGGCAAAATTCTTCTATAAAATACACCACGTGCCCGTGTTTACGTGTTTTTAGCTGAAAGAAGGAGTACATCGGTTACAGACGAGAACAAGCCGTCCGAGGGGATTCCGACCTCCATTTTGTGACATGGGGGAGTGGAAATCCGCTTCAGCAGCATGCTTCGAAAGTTCCGTCAAAAGAGATTTATCGAGGCACTTGAATAAACACGTCAAAGGTCGAAGCCACCAACACTTTTGCACATGCCACACCTTACTTTCCAAATTATGTCTCATTCACTGATAAAAACAAGATCCGTGAGTAATTTATTCACTCTAGATTCGAAAACTGATCTAGCAGCGACGGAGAATCTCACCTTACCCCACTTTCTGACTACCATATACGGCTTCAGAAGAAACATTACTCACCTCTAGTCACTTTATACAAAAGCTACATGTGTCCATTAAACTGAATTATTTGATCACTTAACGCATCTTACCTAAAAACGATGAAAAAACGGACATATTTTGGACGAAGTCATAAACGCCATGGAACAATAACAAGAGCCGCCATTTGCAATGTCCTAAACTGACATGCGCAAATCAATCAGTGGAATTGTGGGTAATGTTCCCGCCACCAGACAGGTTGAAATAGGAGTTTAAAGAACATCCATTGGTGGAGACCACGTCGGCTGTCATCTCATTGGATTATCATTGAATAAAAAAATAATTCTCCAAAAATAATTATTTCCTGAGGAAAAATTTAGCAAAAATAGCTCACAAGTACGTACACATTTCTACAGCCTATTCACTCACAAAATTGGGAAGGCACTGAAAGATCCTTCAACAATATAATATGACAAATCAGCCCTACATTTCTATTTTGTGAATACTTAACCAAGCAAAAAGTACTCAAGCCTCAGGAAAAGTATCTGTCAATACAAAAAATCGCAAGTTCAAGAAATTACTTTATTTCAATATACTGTACATTAATGTCAACTTATTTCATTTCATCACTTTCAAATTAAATACATGTGATATTTTTTAAGTTTAATACATATGAAAAATTATTTACAAAAAGCTTCAACAATCATACAATCAATGTATATTGTACTATTCAAATTACATTACTATTCTCTATTACACATTATCATCAGGTCCACAGCTCTGGAACACCCCAGCTTTTTTCATTCTCTGGAAATCTGCCTCAGCATCATAAGTCCTAGAAATAACAAACAATTATAATCTTATCGCAATTCAAAATAATCGATTAAAAGGCAAGGTACAAACCTGTAAAATTCGGCGTATCGCTTCTTCCTAGCATCGCACAAAAATACCTTCATCCCAATTCCCCCAACGATGGATAGCGCCACAGCAATAAAAATATTCTTTTTGATTTGTGAATTCAGTAATCCACGAAGCTGAGGCTTCCCAATTCTCGCAACAGAATCGGCCATCTACAAAACAAAATCGAGCACATAATATAAATGTTCGAGTGCGTAATTTTCATCCCATTAACTCTCGACATCCAACATGAGAAAGTCACAATAAATATAATGTCTCATACTAAAGGCAAGACACAAACAGTTACTCACGCTGAAATTCGCGTAGGTTAACCTTAATCAAACAAAATCTAAAGCAGCACAAAATGGCGCACAGCGTATATTGCGCTGAAGCAACGAATGGCTGGCGAGTGGCGAAGTGTCAAGGTGGCTGCTACTACCAGGCTACTACGGACCACAGATTATATCAATGAGAAGACATAAATATCAAAGCTCGTAACGGAAAGATACACTGCGAGTGCGCATTGTGTTCGTCCCTTTCATTGCAAAACTCTCTTATAATACCAAAACCGTATTGTACGTTCTTATCCTTGGGCGCAAAATCAAAACTAAGAAATTAACACCAAGTTTTCTCTGCATCATTTATGCTGAAAGTTTCCGTAGTCTGCACTCTGTTGCTAACTCAATTTTGCTGTTTCTTGGAGACCCTGTAAAAGATCAATAGTATAAGCATTTGTATAAGTAATTAAAATACAACGTGGACATATTGCAAATTATATTGCAAATTTTACAACGTTTTGATCCTGAAATGGCATTTACTTCAGCTCTAGAAATTAACGAGAAAGTAAATTACAAAGTGTAAAAAGGTGAAGGTAACAAGAATAATAATATTTATAACAAATACTACCAAATGCAATAATTCCGAACACTATCCAGTTAAATTTTAATTAAATACAGAGCCAAATAAAAATTTAAAAACTTGTTTTAAAATTAAAGTAAAGTAATTTTAGGTTCATTTAATGATAAATATTAAACTGAAGACTTAAACACTTTAAGGAATTTTCCACAAAAAAACATCTTTTCCTACTATTATTTACTGGATTTATTTTTAAAAATCTATTATGAAGCCCTGCAACACTACTTGTCAATTTCATTAATCAGAGATAAAATAAACACCCCTATTTTCGAAAGTGAATCCGCAAATAAAAAACTACAAAGAAACCAATGATAACACCAGAATATCTATACAACTACTTAGTTAACACGTTCTTTTAGTTAAATTGGCAACAAATATTTTTTATTGTTCTCACATATGCTTGCGAGGTCAGTTAAGAGCGGTACCAATTACGTAACACCGAGAAGGCTGAGACTGAGGCTTGTACAAGGCTCACCTGTTGGCTCCCACCCCGCATCGGCGCTGTAGCACGGCAGCGTCGAATTGATCGCACGGATGCTATGACAACCAGGGGTGTGGTGAAGGACGAGGGGAAAGGGGTGACTGCTTCTGCACCCCGGAAAAGACGGGACGGAAGCCGGTTGGAAGGGGTGCTCCTCGCTGAGGCGTTTGCATATGATCTGTAATGTGACTTGGAGACAGCCGGCGGTCCAAGGTCAAAGATAACGCCGCGTTACAAAAAGATTGCGTACGCTTCGTCAAAAAGCGTTGAGAGAGAGAGAGAAGTTAGCTACGCCGAGGTCGACAGGTTTCCCTCTCACCTGCGCTTCCCCTTCACCGCACGTGAAACGCTGCTGGAAACGTTACTACTGTCATTGCAGCCTATCAAACACGTACGATTTTGCGGTTTTTAAATTTCCTTCAACATCATTATGCCTCAACTCCCAATTAACATTGATGAACCGAGATGGGACCAAAGCACGTACTGGGGTCGAGCTCGTTATTATTTTTCAACAACGAACCCTCTTAACTTGCTAGCCTCTAATGCTGATCTGGACAGAGCAAAGAAGATAGTGGACAATTACAGGTAAATTATCAAGTTTTTCAAAATATTTCGGAAAAACATTATCAGGTTACAAAAACAAATTCTTAAGTTTTTTTTACGATTATATATGTAGTATTAATACAATTTTTATCTTATACTTCCAATATATTCCAAAACCATATGTTGTGGCCCTTCCATAAAAAATACAACGTAAATTGATAAATATATTTCAGAAAAAAATCAGTTATTGCTCAATAGCTTATTGTTTTTCAGGAAAACAGGACATTTAGGAAGTTTAACAGAAGATGAACTATGGAGAGCAAAGGAACTGTATGATTCTGCATTTCATCCTGATACTGGAGACAAAATGATTTTGATAGGTCGTATGTCTGCTCAAGTTCCCATGAACATGACTATAACTGGATGCATGATGACATTTTATAAGTAAGTTTGTGGTACTCTAGATTACCTGTGATAACAAATAATTGGAAATGCTGAGGTTTCTTGTGAGAAGTAAAACAAAAAAATATGAAATGAAGCATAATCTTACTTTCTGAGAAAGCTGTGAGGTATTATAATTTTTTAAATAATTTGGATATATTCAGGGATTACATTTCTTTTTCTCTGCTGTTTTTCAGAACTACACCTGCTGTAGTATTTTGGCAATGGGTCAACCAGTCATTCAATGCTATTGTCAATTATACAAACAGAAGTGGTGATTCTCCTATATCCAATAGGTATTCTTAATTTTAAGTAATATAAAAGGCCAATTAAAGTTTAATTTTTAATAATATGGTTCAACATTTCATTTTCACCACTACCTTTTTCTCTTATTATATTGGTAGAATTATTATTTGGCATTTTTTTTATGGAACATCATATTAATTCACTTTTTTTATATACATTAAATTGGATATATTATTTCTTATGATCTTTACTTTTGTGAACTAATCATACACACTTAAATGTTAATATATCAATAACTTTTTTAAAACTCTGGTAACTATAGGTCACTTAGATAAAAAAATGTTTTACAAATCTGTTAAAAATTCATTTAAATTATTTATAGAACATGATATGAGGTACCTAAAATCTTATGTCATTTTTAATTTTAATTTTGGATTTATCAGTCAGCTGGGACTGTCATACACACTTGCCACAGGTGGTGCTTTGGTTACTGCCCTCTCCCTCAACAGCTTAGTGAAGGTACATTCATTTTTGTTCATCTCTTTCTTAAAATAAAATAAAATGTAATTGTATTTTTTATTTATCTCATTTCACAGAAAGCACCTCCATTAGTGGGACGTCTTGTCCCTTTTGCTGCGGTAGCTGCTGCTAATTGTATCAATATTCCTATGATGCGACTACAGTAAGATATGAAGCAAATCTTGTCCATTAAAATTATATTGATATGCAGTTTTTTAAAATTATGTTTTGTGATTTGATTTTTACAAAGTTATGTTTTTAATTGAGGATGATTGTTGTTCCACAATAAGTAACAATACTTTATCCTGTTTACATCAATGTATGAACTAAAGTAATTGCATGATACAAAGAATCTGTAAAACTTGAAATCATATTGAGTTCAAGAAGAACTGAAAGGCAAATTTGATTTTTACTGAATATGAATACTGTTAAAACACTTTTGTATGTATGTATATATGTATGTGTGTGTATGTGTGTGTGTATGTATGTGTGTATGTGTGTGTGTGCATGCACATGTGAGTGGGTGTGCGTGTATGCACACACACATACATACATACTTACACACGCACCTCACCTTATATCTTTATACCTTATATCAGGGCTCTCTACTTCAGATGGGCTTTTTTCCATTTTGTATGGCATTTATACTTACACTTCTTTACTTCTATCAATAGTATTGTTGTCCATTCATAAATGTTTTCTTAACAATGAACATTCATTTGCATATTTATTTTCAGGGAGCTACGGGAAGGAATTCCTATTACAGATGAATCAGGTGAAAAGTTGACTTCATCAAAAAAAGCAGCTCTACAAGGTATTGCTGCTGTTACATTTAGTCGAATAGCCATGGCTTCTCCTGGAATGGGTAAGCATGAGATGAAATATATTAAATGTTTTCTATATAAAAAGAAATCAGCCGAGTTCCATCAATACATATTATCCAGAGAAGTATGAAATTTTGAATAATACGCTACTTATGGTATCTTCAATAATGGCAATTCAATTTTTTTTTTTGTTCTCTGTAATGATACTTGACATTAAAAGACAGTTAATTATTTTTATCATTGTATTATGTTTCGTAAATAATTACTATTTGTTGGTTTTACAGGGAAAAGCAGTATTTGTGTAATCTACTTTATGTTCTATATAAACAAAAAATATTTTAATCTTGTATATTTTTTTTTTAATTTCTCACATATATTTTAATTGATATTTGTTTTTCAATATTTTGCAGCTTTAACTCCTGTCATCATTGAATCATTGGACAAGCGTGGTCTATTCCAGCGTCACAAATGGGCTGCAGCTCCTTTGCAAGTACTTCTGTGTGGTGTGTTCCTTACATTTGCCACACCCATGTGCTGTGCATTGTTTTCTCAACGTGTGTCAATTAAAATTAGTGATCTTGAACCTGAAACACAGGTGAGAAATTTTGCATGGTTCTGGAAATTTCTAATTGAAATTGAAATTTGAAGTTCAGAATTAAATATTTTAGTATTTGAAAATTATTCTTTTTGAGAATGAAATATGTAACAAAGCCAAGATTATTGCATGGAAAGTATTTCATCTTGCAGGAAGAAATTCGAAAGAAGAGGTCGCCTCCGCCAGAAATACTGTATTATAATAAAGGTTTGTAATGGAAAAGAATCTTAAAAGAAAATTTATTAGTCATAGGGATAGTAGAAGTTCAGTAAAACATGATGTCCACCTTACATTGTAGGTACCTGTTATTTTTTTTGTGGGCCAGTTTTTGCTCATAAGAGATCATCTAAAGATCAGGATACTTATCATTCTTTACCTTTATCAGGATACCTATTTTCTTAACCATATTTATAATATTAATTTTCCTTCTACTAAGAAACAAATTTTATTTTTCACACTTATTGGTCTTCTCAGTTGTTCTACTTTCCAGATTTAAAATAGAGGGATCAGTAGCATACCTACATCTAATGAGACTCGGGTTGAGAGTCTTTCTTGAGGTTCTCCCATTTCCAAACCTCCAAGAATCATGTTTTGCATGCTAACAAGTACAAATCTAAAACATTTGTGTATTTCAAAAAATGACTTTGAAATTTAAATTGTATTTAATAATAAACAAGCTCTGTTATTATCTCTTTTAGTTATAGAAAAGTTTTAAAGTATATTTAAGTTAACGTGTTCGTATGATTTTTGGAAATGAATTTGGAGGTTCCTTACAAGATGAGGCTAGGGGTGCATCGCCCTCTCTGTCCTCACCTAGGTATGCTTCTGAGAAGGAATTTTTTATTTTTATTGTTTTTATATGGCTAAGTAACCATTCTTTGAATTCTAACAAATAGTGCCATATTAATCCTAGTAATTTACAAGTCCTCAAATCATTCCAGTATTTACACAGAATTGACTTATCTTTTAATGATTCCAGTTGACAATAAAACTTATTTAATTACTTGACTCCTCAAGATTTTTATTTTCACAAAAAAACTATTGAAGTAGTAAATACTTCATACTTTGTACCTGTTTTATATTTGTGGAAAGAAATAAGGAAACAATGTTTCCAAGAATTTTGTCTAGTCCTCAAGCAATCTCATCTTACTACAAATTTTCTATAAGTTCTTTAAAAAGCTAGGCTATTTCGAGAATTTAAAATTTTCATGCGTTTAAATTAGAGCATAACCTTCAACTACGGTCAAACTCAATATTTAATTCTTTCATCCTAACTACCTATTTTAATATCCAATGTGGTGTTAGAATGAACTATTTTAATGTCTTTCACTTGTTAACCTTTTAATTCCCTTCACTTTATCCTCTTTATTTAATATTGTTATAATTCAATATTTTTATTGCTGTTATTATTAAGAGTTCTCAAAGCTGCATCTTTTATTTTTATTCCTGTGTTAAAATTAATTTTTTTAAATTCCTATAGTGCAGTAAATTGTTCCTTTGTCATTGTGTTCAATAATATTTTTATATATCAAGATATGAACATTACTGATGTATACCTTTAAAAGGGCAGTAAAACCTTCTTCATATTACATGAAGAGATCTTTATTGTGTAATTAATGAATGATAAAATTAAGTAAATGTCTGATCATTTGCTAGTTAACTATTTCCACATACTGATCACATTGGAAATTTAAACGTTCTCTATTATAAACAATTGTGTTGGTTTTTGTACAATTCATAATTTATAAGTTAAAATAATTTTATGAACTTATGAAAGGTGACATATAAAAAATGTGAACAATATTTTATTTTGCAAATTTCTTTAATCGCGGGTTGAATAAGTATGATCATGATATCCGAAATGTATTATTTTTGTCACACTTAAGATTTTTAATATCTCAAACAGTTCTTGAGGTATTTCTGCAAAACTATTTGTTGTAGGCACTGTATAAATTTTTCACATGTTAAACACTGAAAAAAAAACTTAACAAAAGACTGAGGAAAATAAGGATTTTAAGTGAAGAGAAACATCTCTTTTCAAAATATTTGAAAGATACTACACCATGCCTAAAGTTTGACAATAATAACAAACATTGCCTGCATTATATAACTTTTTACTATAAAATTTAATGTAGGAGGGTGTGTTAGGATTACATTCCATATAATGTGTTCACTTTTATTTTTCTTAGATGAGAATTCAGTTGTAGTTAATTGTTAAAATTAATGATATTAACACATATAAATCATTGTTATGTATAATGTTGTTTCATTGGGTTTTATATTTTCTTATCATTAAAATTTCGTATAAAGTTTTTGTCAACTAATTATCAACAACTTTCCTTATTTGGTAAAATGTAGTCAGTAATTTTTATTCATATTCACTGAAAGTGCACAGATTTTCTCTGACCAACAATCTTAGTTAGTGTAATTTAACTGAATTACTATTTAATGAACTTCTTTAATTTTTTTATGCTTCACTTCTAATATACATGGTATTCTTCCATTATCTCATTAGTCTTCAAGTCTTCATTTTATTTGCTTATTTTGTTTAAATTGTGAATTTACTATTTTAGAGTCAGTGAGGCTCAGTGGGTACAGTGTTGAGTTGCTGGCTAGGTGTCTGGGGTTCTATCCCCAGTAGCGTGAGGATTCTTAATCACACCTCAACATTCACACAGGTCTGCTCAACCTGCTGTAAAATGAGTACTCAGTCTATCCTGGGGTCAAACCAGCCAGTGACTATTTTTTACTATTTCAGAATATTCTAATGTAATTCTTGACATTTCAAGTTTATCACATTTTCTGGTATAACATTTGTTAATGGAAGCATCTACTATGTTCCTTTGTTCTCCTCTATTTTCCCTTGAAATGCTGAACCACCTTCCATCAAACTTATCGTTTCTCATGATTAAATTCCTTTATTATGTGTGCAAATTATTTTTGTATTGTGCTCATCTTGCACATAATCTAATTGCACTATCCATATTCAAGTAATCCATATGACTAACGAGAGAACAACAAATGAGATACAGTTAATGATATTTTTATTTTAGTCTTAGACCAAACATATCCTTTTGTGTGTGTATCTAGTAGGTCTAAAGCAAAATATATTAAACATTATGGTAAGAGATTTGCACAATCTGTTTATGAGGCTTCCTTGAAGTCTACCAGATTAACACCCCCAAATAATGTTGTAATGCAAACAACTAAGTCATCCTCTAAAAGAGAAAAAAAGTTTCTTATGTCACAAAAAAAAGGTCATACTATAGAAGAAATTAATTTATATGAAAAAAGCAATAACATTTTCATGTAAATACTTAATGCTTTATTGTTGGAATAAATCGTCCATGGGTTAAACATATATGTCAACTTGACCTCTGAAACATTCACATTAATTTAATCACAGCCCATGAAAAACTCAGAATTTATAAAAAGAGTTTCTGAGTTGGTTTCTGAATGTCTCATGTGACCAACAAATGTGATGACTTGAAGGTGAAAAATAATAAGCTATGAGAAGTATAGAAAAACAAAATTCAATTCAAACTTTTACAACAATATTATTGAGACCTCTAACAACAAATGAAAAGCAGCCTGGAATATCTTTGATTAACATACATAACCTGTGAAAGAACTTTAATTCTTTCTCTTTTTGTAAAAAACACAGTAAGCAATTCTTCAGGTATCTTAATGACCATTTTATTCACAACAAAGAAAGATTTCAAGTAATAGCCAGGTAGACAAATTTATTTATTTTTCTAAATAGATGTGCATGAATTACAAGTGATTATTAACAACATGAAACTAATTAAAAATGGCTTACGAATGAAACAGTGTTTGTGAAAAATTTATTGAGACATGTTAACATGAGATAATCCCTATTATTCAATAGATACTTGACTTCCTGCAGTTTTCCCAAAACTTTGAAATGAACATGAAATCATTCATGAGAAAGAGTGATTCCACAGCTCAAACTACAACTATTGACTCAAAGAATAAATCCTAAAATTGCAAAATTCAAATATAAGATCTCATATAACTGTTAAAATTATTTTCAAAAACAAAATTTTCTCTTCCTTGCAACATATTTTTAGGAATAATTGCCAACCTATCTTTCAATTGTCTGTCTAAAGTTAAATGGATACCAAACATTAGACTTTGAACTTGGGTTTTTCTAAGATTGATATGTTGCAAGCTTATGTTGCAAGCAAGTGAGAAAGGTATTTTAATTCAAAAACTGTCTGCATTTGGATCCATTATTTGCCATTAATGGAGATCTACCTAGAAGTAGAATACAAGACACAGACATGAAACATAATGCTTCAAGAAAAATTGTTTAACATTTCTCACCTGACAAAAAAAATGCGAATGCAATTCCACAAGGATCCTTGGAACTCTCTTCANTGTGTGGGGGGGGGGGGCTTTACGGCTCATGTTGACATCAAAGGTCATTGGAGCCCGAAAAACTTGTGCAGGTAGGGAAAATGCAGTTACGCACTAGGGAGTGCCAACATGACTCCCCCCGCGTGTGGGACTTGATAAATGATTCAACCCTACCCACTAAAAACCCTCCTGATCTACAACACACCAAAACATATCTCACAATATACATCAAATGGAGGGGGGAGGGCTATTATGAGGGGTAAAACAAAATATGAGAGGAATGAGGAAAATGAAAGATACCCTAGCCCTAATGGCGTCAGGATCGAAAAGAACAAGAGGTGACCAAGGGAGATCAGGAAAGAGAAAGGAAGGAGCATAGCACAAGTAAGTGGAAGTAATGCCAGACTCATCTCGGGGCCCCATGTTCGCCAAACACGTACTTACTAGATGTAAGTCCCCTGGGGGGTCATAGAAGTCAAGCTAGTGTGAAACATGGATTATTTGTCAGAAATTGCTTGAGGCAAATGCATAAAAATGCTAGTTCATTCACTTCATGATACACTAAACAATCTCAAAAAGTTCTGTAAGAATAAGTTTAAAGTCAAATACACAAATGAATAAACTTAGGATATTGCTAATTTCGAACATTAAAATTCTGGTCCTGGAAACACATGTTCCAAATGAGTGATAATGTTTGTTGTATATGTAGGATGGACATAAGTTATGTATCTAGTAAGATTAGTTGAAATTCGTGCCTTCAAGTCCTTTCAAAGTATCTATTATCCTTTCGAAGTATGAAACTGAAATTTTATTGAACTTTTATTCTGGTAGTGTTTTTTCTTTTATACCAAATAAGATAGAATTCTTGTATTGTGAAATTTATGCTACTGAAAACATAAAAAGCAATAAACATCTCAAAAATCTTATAAACATCTCAAAAATCACAAATTACTTTCTATTCCAGACCCTCCAAGTTTAGGATTTTTATGACTGTTATGGTGAAGTTCAGGTCATTTGGCCCTCTCTTCCACCTAACCATGACTTGGATAGGGAATTGGGAAGCAGAAATATTGGGTTATATATAATACCATTTATAATGTTAAAGGACATCTGCTGTGACATGAAATTAAATATGCCCATCCCATCGTTGTTTTATCAGAAACTCTCATTCACTGTTATAGTTCTCAAAGAAAGGCTAATATTCTCAGACCTAATGAAGAGGGAAAGGGGATAGTGAGGGACATGTGTCATCCCCTCCTCCCCCAATACATAGAACGTAAAACTGAAATTATAATTAATAAACATGCTCCTCACAAAAAGAGTGTACTGAGAATTTTATTTTTAATACACAATATAGCAAATTTATAGAAGAAAAATTTAAAAAAATAGAATTGAGAGTTTTAGCTTTTTTCCAACTTAACTTTTTGTTGTAAGTATTTTTTTAAATTCATACATTTAAAATAGCTTACACGCTACCATGTTAAAATAAAATATGAACCTCCATATTTAAGTTTGAAATGTAATGATCTGAGTCACTATACTTAACCCTGCAGTGACAAAGTTTGCAAGAGGTAGCCAGTTATTTAGTGAGTAGTTGTCTCTGGAGCAGTTTTATAAAGAATGACAATTAATTGTTCACAAAGAAAAAAATATTAAAACATCATATTCTCCATTCAATTCTCAGCCCTATATATTTTTTTACTGTGTGTGAACAACATGTCATC
>NNCF01127256.1:34295-64864 GCA_002313205.1 Laupala kohalensis | reverse complement strand
CGGATGGGTAGCGTGACGTCGGAAGTAGAAGAAAAATTAGCACAAGTCAATGATCGGTTAAATAATGTTGCTGAGGGCAGAGGAGTAAGTAGTGCATCAAGTTTAAATATCCCGTCGCATTTATTGTTTAAAGGAGAGGGAGGAGATCATCCTTGTTCCTGTATGAAGGCTGTAGAACAATATTTTTCGTTATGCAATTTCTCGGAGTTGACGAAAGCTAAACTAATGACCCAAATGATGGCCGGTAATGCCAAGATATGGTTGAACACCTTAGATACGTACCCTGAAACCTTCGCGGAATTCAGGAAACAATTTTTTCTAAGATATTGGAGTGATTCAGATCAGTTAAATTTTAAGATCTCGCTAATGAATGGTTCTTATTCAGTGTCCATGGCTAGAATGCGAAATTATTGCGCGCGGAAAATCGCAGTGTTGAAGATGTGTACTCCACTTCCAGACGATACGGAGATAATTGCAATACTGACGAGGCATTTCAATCCGACGATCCAGAATTTACTTAAAAGCGCTGGACCCACGTGTAGCGATCGATTCCAGAGTTTACTAGGGGAATACGATGCAACGTTTTCAAGTATGCCAAGAATACCAAGGCAAGCGAATCAAGTGAGTTCTATTAATTTTGTAAAACAGGAATAATTATCGAGGATCGCCGAGTAATAGTTGGAGGGGGCCAGTTAGGAATTCGCGAAATTTGCCACCAGCAGATCGAAGACCGTATCGTAGAAAAGAACCGGAGGAAATCGGACGCGCGTTGCGTAACATTATGGAACGTGAACAACGAGAGACGACGGTGGTTACGCGGGAACCAGCGACTAGTACCACGGGGCCGGGAAACGGACCGAGTTCGTCACAAAAAGGGACGGCGCAATAACCAGGAGCGTCCAGATTGAGACTATCACGTACCTCGATAACGAAACGGCGTTATGGAAAATAACCAGGGACGAGTTTGCCAGACAGTGTCCTTCAATTTTTGTGGAATTCCAGGGAGATAGAATTAAAGCATTATTAGACACCGGTTCTGAAATTTCTGCAATCTCGGAAACTTTATTCAATACGTGGAATGAAATCGAAAGGGTGCCGATGCTCCCAATAAATCGTGCATATATCATCGGAGCAAACAAAAAAAGATTGAGACCCATTACCAAGCAGGTGATGATCAACATTAGAATCGGAGGGGTCAATTACGAAGTCGTTGCAATGGTGTTAAAAATCTGTTACATGATTTAATTTTAGGCCACGATTTCATGTGCGAATTTGTCAGGGTAATTAAATATCGAGATCGTGTTATTGAATTAAAGACCAGAGTTAGTTTTATAGAAGATAATTATTGGGATGCGAAGGAAATGGATGAAATTGCAGGGATAAATTGTTTGAGAAATGAAAATTTAGAAAGTCAAATAAATGAACAGATAAGAGAAAATCCGTTGTTGAATATGGCCCAGAGAGAGCAAATGTGTGAAATATTGTTGCGTCATCAGAAAGTTTTTNTTTGAAGGGGGGACACAACCAATCCACGGATATTATTTTAGGATTCAGTTGAAGGATTATACTCCGTTCAAACAACGTAATTACCCAATCCCGGAAGCATACAGGAACGAAGTCACGGAATTAATTTCGGAGATGGAGGAAAAGGGAATAATTAGGCGAATGAGTACACCATATTGCAGTCCATTAGTAGTCGTGAAAAAAAGAATGGAAAATTACATATATGCTTGGATGCTCGAAAATTAAACGATGTCACCATACCGTATATCGAACAGCCTCCTCGAGTCGAAGAAATACTAGAGAGATTCGGCGCAGTGGAATGGTTTTCGAATACGGACTTAGCTGCTGCTTATTGGCAAATGACAATCCACCCGGAGGACAGAAAATTTACAGGTTTCTTATTTGAAGGGTTGTCATATGTATTTCAGAGGGTTCCATTTGGGTTGAAGAATTCGGGTAGCGGGTTGATCCATTGTTTAAATTCAAAGTTAAAGGGCGAGTTGAGGGACGATGTAGTTATGTTTGTGGATGATGTTGTATTATTTTCACGGTCATGGGAAGAACACTTAGTAAAATTAGATAAATTTTTAGGAGCTTTAAGAAATAATAACATCTATTTAAATTTAGATAAGTCAAGTTTTGGTGTTAAGGAAATTGAATTTTTGGGATACAAAGTTTCTCGAGAAGGGATTAAAATTAGAGATGAAACAATTCGGGAGATTGATAAAATCAGAGCTCCGTGCAGTAAGAATGAACTGAAATCACTTTTGGGACTATGCAACTATTATGCACGATTTTGTCCGAGATACGCCATAGTATGGGCTCCCTTATTGAAATTGTTGCGCAATAACCAGAAATGGGAATGGAAGGGGAGTGAGGAGCAAGTATTCAACGACATTAAAGCGATGTTCCATCAGACTCACTGCATCGCGCATCCGGATTATCGCGAGAAGATTTCATTACAAGTTGACAGTAGCGATTTGGCCATTGCAGGAATATTAACACAAATAATAAAAGGTCAAGAAAGGATTATTGCAATAGCCAGTAGAGTATTGATGAGACCAGAATTACGATAGAGTGCTACAGAAAAGGAAGCAAATGCCATCGTGTGGGGGTTATCAAAATTACAGCGTTATCTTTTGGGACGCGAATTTATTATCAGAACGGACCACAAGGCGTTGACATTCTTAGCCAAATGCCATATTAATAACGATAGGGTACTTAGGAGGGTTATGTGGCTCCAGAAATTCAATTTTGTTTTTGAATTTTGTCCTGGGAAAGCAAATTTTTTACCAGACTATGTTAGTAGGAATATCATTGACGGGGAAACCAATCGGAAACAGGATCTTAAAATGGTGGCAATTCAATTGGGAATTACTGACGAACCCAACATAAATTGGGACAACATATCGATATTGCAGGAAGAAGACCCACGCATAGGGCCGATAAAATTATTTTTGAAAGGAGAAATGAGCGAGGAAGATGATAGGTATGACGGGATAAATAGGGATCACGCTAAATTTAAATTCTTTGATAATGTCGTGTTATTTGGGGTAAATGTCGACCCGGAAATATTTCGCTTATGGATTCCGACGTTTATCGTCAATGACATCGTGTGGTACACACATACGACACTTGCTCATTACGGCCCGAAGAAAATTATTTGCGTACTGATGGAGGTATGCTACTTGCGTAATATGAGGCGGGTTATTCGCAAGATATTGTCAAATTGTTTGATTTGTATGAAGACTAAATTCCCAAACCGCAATTATCAAGGCCAATGCCGCGAGATCATTCCCAATGGAAAAAATGATTTGCTTTTAATTGACTTATATGGACCGTTGCCGAAAACAAAAGAGGGGTATAAATATGTGGTGATGATTGACGTATTTAGTAAACTGGTTAGGGTGGCGGCTGTGAGGAAGTCTAATGCACGGGAATGCCTAAAAAAGGTATTCGAATTTTTTCAGATAGCCGGGGGGTATAGGAGAATATTGTCAGATCATGGGACTCAATTCACCGGGGAGAACTGGCGACAGTCGCTATTATCAGAAGGTATAACGCCAATTTATTCATCGATTAGACACCCACAAAGTAATCCGGCGGAAAGAATCATGCGTGAGATAGGGCGGTTATTTCGTGTGTATTGTGGAAAAAAGCATGAGACTTGGAGTGAACTCATTCCCATGATAAACAACTGGCTGAATAACGTGCGCCACGAAAGCTTGAAGAGTAGTGCTTACGAAGCCCATTTTCATAGGAAGCCTCCCCACGTTCGCGAGTCTAGATAAGCACGAAGCGATTGGCGATCCTGTAATAATTAACGACGAGACAATCCGTCGAAATTTAATAGTGGCTGGGAATAAAAGGGAAGAGTATTCAAAGGTGAAAGGATACAGATTTGTACAAGGACAAAAGGTTTTATTACGGGTACCCCACGTGTCTGATCCCAAAAGTAAATTAATATACAAGTTTTTTCCACTATATGAAGGACCCTATACCGTGACGAGAATAATTACAGAGAACGTGGCAGAATTGAGAAATGAGACAGGAAGGATTATTGGCACATTTAATTTTTACAATCTGCATCCTGTTAAAGATCAGTGCACCATGGATTTTGACTAGAAATGTGCAGGAACGCCCATATGCAGGTGGGGCGTACTGTTGGGTGCGTTGGAGGGGGCATCCAAACATGTTCAGAATGGACATGGCGTAGGTGACGGGGGTGAAGTAGGTTGATAGAAGAGTAGGATTTTTGGGATAGTGTTTGTGATGATTCGTATTTAGAGGTGTATTTTGGTATTATTATGCAAACATGTTCTAAATGGACATGGCATAGTTGTCTAGGAGGAAGAGGTATTTGCGATTGAGAGGAATATTATTTTTTGAGAGGGCGTACATATGGCATAGGAAAGTAGTAAGGAGTGTCTTTAGGATTTGGTAAAGTAGTGATGAGATGTGATAGTGTTTGAGATAACAATGTGACGAGATGTATTATGAGATAAAATGTATTTTTTGAGTAGGTGATATATTTTGTGACATGAGATGTATTATGTTTAGAAGGAGTATTTTGTGATGTGACATTTTGTGATTAGATATTATTAGCGCCAAAATACGTTTCAAGGGGGACATGGCCCGAATGAGGAAATATGAAGGAGGGATGTTTTTTTTAAGTTAGGAAGGATTCGTAGGGAGAG
This sequence comes from Laupala kohalensis, assembly GCA_002313205.1. Classification (NCBI taxonomy): domain Eukaryota; kingdom Metazoa; phylum Arthropoda; class Insecta; order Orthoptera; family Trigonidiidae; genus Laupala; species Laupala kohalensis. The sequence goes on along the minus strand of NNCF01127256.1, from coordinate 60,164 downwards.
TAGGAGTCTTTGAAGTGTATGGTTTGAAATAGATATTGTTTGGGAGATGATGTTTTTTTGAAGTGGTGAGATATTTTTAGATTAGATATTATTGACAACAAATTTCGTTCCGAGTAGGATTTTTTGTTTTGACGATGGTGTAGGATAAGAATAGATATTATTGGGGTAAACATGTTATGAATGGACGTGGCGTAGAGGAGATGAAGAGTTATGATATAGGTAGTTGTGGAGGATCGGGTAGACGATCAAATGAACAAGATATCTTGTCGAATGAGATTAGATATTATTGCACAAAATATGTTCCGAGTGAGACGTGGCCTGATTGAGGGAGAGTATTGTGATGACGTTGTAAGACGAATTTGTTTTTTGATATGTGGTAGTGAGAATGCGTGTAGTATTATTGCCGCAATTTTCATTCCAAGTAGGATATGGCGTGGATGAGAAATAAAGTATTTTAGTAAGAGAAAGAATTGTATATAGTTGGCGAGGTATGTGGATATTAGATAATATTACCAAATAAAATGTTCCGAGTGGAGGACAGGGCGTAGATTAGAGATGAAATGAGTAAGAAGGAGAGAATCATTTTTTTTTCAAAGACGGTAGTGGGTGTTACATCAGTAAGCAATTAAATATTGGTAGGACTAGATGTTATTGACAGCAAAAATATGTTACGAAGAAAACGTGGCAATATAAAGGGCATGTATTTAAATTTTATATGCGGATTAAGGAAGTTATTAATAAATTTGTCACTGAAAATAGTTTTTATTTTGTTTTGTTATACGACGGATATTCGAGGATACAATCGACGAAGTCCGGAGAGAAAGGTAGGGAAACGAGTGTCAAAGAAGATCGGGAACTCAAAGAAACAACGGTGAAATAACTTAGAACAGAAAAATAAAATAGGAGTCGTAGTAAAGAATGAGTAGAAACGGATTTAGTGGAAAATAGTGTTTTAGAAATCGACCAAGAAGTAGTATGGATTTTTCATTGGGATGTACGACAACGTAATTATCGTCGAAGTTGAATAATAAATATTTAAAGGTTGGCACAATTAAGATCAAAGAAAATCGAATAAAGATGTCACTCGAATTAAAGTGGATTAAGTTATGATGAGAATGAAATGAGGAGGAAATGTTGTGTGAATTATGAAACGGATATTCCGAAAGTTTGTTTGTTGAGAGAAATACATCGTGCATGTAATTATTACGAATTTTAGGGGATTATAATGAGTATGTGGAGAAATGTTGATGAGTTTTGCCATCGCAGACGAGGAGATATATGCCGTCCGATTGCCAAATCAGATATGCGAAAGGGGAAATAATAGGTGCGAAATACGGAAAGAGTTTAAGTGTACGATTCGACGAAATAAATGTGCAAAAGGAAATTAGGAAAAAAGTGAATTGAGAAAACACGATAGGACGTCCGAAAGTCAAATTCAGAGGAACGTAAATCAAAACGATGTCGAGTAAATGGTGTCAACATTTTTTTAATTCGAGAAAGGAGAGGATTTAATTCAATTAGGTGAGAAAGTATAATCATTCCGATTAAGTAGAGCCATAACTCCATACAGTAGCGACGATGGAAGAAAAAAGGGGAAGAGGAAAAGACACTATTGGAATGAAATTAAATTGGGACCAAATGTATGCGAATACAACAGAAAAACGTTGCGTGATTGGAGAGGAGGATAGAGTGATAACCCGACTGAAATGATAGAAAAAATAAGACCAAGTGGAAGCAAGAGGGAAATAGAACAAACTGTCGATTATAGTTTGTTTGTTTTTGAGATGGGGGACAATATTAGAAAGAGAGGTGTAATAGAATGTAAATAGAATTCTAATGTCTAAATAGGATAAGAAATTAAGGTGTAAATAATAGGTCGAGTGTAATAATGTAGTCATGTGTATAATCGAGATACGTGGACATGTAATTTTTTTTTGAGAATAATTATGGTTTATCAAAGAACCGTCTACTATTATCAGTTTGTGTGGGGATTTTGTAGAAAAAAATTGTATATTTTGAGGGGTGTAAGCAAAATTTAAAATTTGTTTCTTATTAGAGAGGGGGGTTATATAACGACCCAGATTCCAGTTGTCTTTTATGTGGCGAAGACAAAAAGCATGCCACTGGTAGCTACGTCTGCCCTGTATTCCAAAAAACAGCCAGAGACGCCAATAGACGGGTTAAAGTATGAGGTTCCTCCAACTCAACCTTAACCACTGTGAAGCTGCGCAGGATCTACTGTGACAAACTCTGCGTGAAAAGAACATTGATGTTGCCATTCTTTTTGAGCAGTACAAAGATATTGAAGACTCACAGAATTGGGTCGCGGACAGTACCGAGAAGGCAGCTATTTGGGTTCGTCACCTCCTCCATGTGCAGGAACTTCCAGCAATTCAGCGAGATGGTTTTGTCTGGGTGAAGGTGCAAGATATGTACATCTGTAGCGTCTATGCTCCTCCCAGTGCGTCCCCTGCTGAATTTGTCATTCTCCTGGACGCCATTGTCGACGAATTCCGTGACCGTCACTCAGTCGTCATTGAGGGAGACTTCAATGCGTGAGCCACGGACTGGGGTAGCAGATCTAACAACACTAGGGGTGATAGACTGCTGGAAGCTTTCAGCTCACTAGACGTTGTTATATTGAACAACGGTACATCGCCAACGTTTATGAGAGACGACTGTAGCTCGAAAGTTGATGTGACATTTATCACTGATGACCCCCGGGTACCATCGTTGCAAGTCAGTGATCATTACACCCATAGCGACCACATGGCTATACGATATCTCTACCAAGGAGATACGAAAGACTACTCCAACCTGCACATGGAATATCCGCTCTTTTGATGAGAATTCCTTTTCGGTCATCATGAAGGAAAAGATCAAGTTATTGGAAACAGCGGATAACAAAGCGACACATCTTATGTCACAGGTTGCTAACGCCTCCGACGCATCTATGTCCAGGAATACGTGCCGGTCACGTCAACCACCAGTCTACTGGTGGAACGAAGAAATAGCGGAGAAGCGGAAGGCATGCCACCAATCCAGAAGAAGAGCGCAACTGGCCAGAGGTCGTCCAAGTTGGGAGGCCCTTAAACATCTTCATACCGGCGCTAAAAAAGACCTGGTTAAAGCCAGCAAACATCGAGGATGGACAGAATTAGGCAGCGAGGTTGACCAAGACCCGTGAGGGAGACCTTATAAAACAGTCATGAGGAAATTGAAGTACTCCAGTATGTCACCTCCAACCTGTCCAGTTTGGCTCCATAAGATAGTCACGAAGTTGTTCCCATTACAATGTGATCACAAAACCATTATAGAGGAGCCAAGTGAGGATATTGTCCCTATTTCCTTGGAAGTATTACGCAAAGCGAGCCAGAAAATCGGTGAAACAAAGTCACCTGGTTCAGGCGGGGTACCGAATGCTGCTCTGAAGGGCGCCATCAAGCTGAGACCTGACCTATTCCTGGAGGTGTACAACACGTAACTTGTGAAGGTAACTTTCCCAGCTACTGGAAAAAGTCTTGTTCTTCTTCCAAAGGGCAAGAAGCCACCAGACGACCCAACGTCTTATCGACCTATCTGTTTGTTGGACTCGGCAGGTAAGGTGTTGGAAAGGATTCTGTGTTATAGAGTGGAGGAGTACACTGAAGGGGATACGGGCTTGTCAGACATGCAATTCGGCTTCAGGAAAGCGAGATCGACAGTCGATGCCATTGATGCGGTGATTGGAATGGCTCGGGATGGTATAGCCGGCAAAAGATGGTTGGGACGGGCAAAGAAGTATTGTGACATTGGATGTGTGAAACACGTTCAATTCCGTGAGATGGATGCACTCCAGAAGCTCGGAGTCCCAGGGCACCTTAGAAGGCTGATTGCGAGCTATTTCAGCCACCTCACCCTGATATATGACACAAGAGAGAAGCAAGAGACCCATAACATCACGGGAGGAGTCCCACAAGGCTTTGTAATAGGACCCTTGTTGTGGACCATCATGTATGATGCAGTGCTGAGACTCCTAATGCCTCCTGATGTCAGTATCGTGGGGTTCGCGGATGATGTCGTAGTTGTAGTCGTGGGTAAATTTCTGGACGACGTTACCCACTCTGCAAACACGGCGGTGCACACTATTCGTCAGTGGCTTGCATCTGTAGAACTGCGACTCGCTGATCACAAGACCGAGGCTGTTTTAGTTACCAGCAGGAAAACTAAGGAGACTATCACCCTTACAATGGGCGAGCACGACATAGTCGTTGCCATCTCTACGGTACCTCGGAGTACAGATCGACGCTAGATTACGGTTCGATGAACATCTCAGACGAACTAGTGAGAAAGCTGGTCGAGTGTCCAACATGCTATCTCGAAACATGCCAAATGTTGGCGGCCCGAAGCAGTGTCGCAGATAACTTTTCACCAGTGTTGTGAGCTCTATTCTACTATACGCAGCTCCCATATGGGCGAAGTCGATGGAGGTGAAAAGGTATGTACGGATAGTGAATTCTGTTTACCGCAGAAGCATCCTGCGAGTGGCACGTGCATTTCGCACCGTGTCGTACGACGCTGCATGTGTCGTGGCTGGTATGACACCGATCGAACTCCTGGCCGATGAGCGAGCCAGAATTTACAGTCGGCGAAGAACGGAAGAGAGGGATAACTATCAAAACCTCATCAAAGAAGAAAAGCTCACTACACTGGCAAAATGGCAGTTGAAATGGGACTCTGCGGACAAAGGGAGATGGACTCATCGTCTGATACCTGATATTGCTTTGTGCAGTCGGAAACATGGAGAAGTCGACTACTATTTGTTCCAATTTTTCACGGGTCATGGCTGTTTCCGCCAATACCAATTTCGCTTTGGACTGGACATCAACCCATTGTGCCCATCCTGCCAGGTGACAGAAGATGTAGAACATGTCTTCTTTAAATATTCCCGACTTCAAGAGGTAAGAAAGAAGCTGCAGGTACAGCTAGGAAAACCACTGACCCCAGAGAACAGCGTGCATCTGATGCTTAGTTCGGATCTGAACTGGGGAGAGCTGCCGATTTTGCCGCATCTTCGATCACGTTCCTACGGCAGAAGGAAAGAACCCCGAGAATGTCAACTCTTGACTTGAACATTTAACAGTCAACAATTGACCGGACTCGACAGTTATCTCTTGATCGGATTTAACCACTGGACAGTACAAACATGACCAGACTTGACTTGAACACTTGACCGGAGCAGTCGGAGCTGTTAGCTATTCCGCACTCCGCGAAGTAATGCCTGACGGCGGTTCCATGGAGAGGCTCAGGAGAGTACAGGGTTGTTTTGGTGGGTAGTGGTCCTTGGACTGAGTCCCACAGTTCCTCAATGCACTATCGAGGCCGGAATAAAATCCTTTTTTCCTTGATATAAAGAAAACATACACACACAACAAAAAATAATGCATTTCCAAACAGGCAAAAATCAGGCATTACATCACAGTTGTCAAACCTTAAGCGCTATACGCAGCAGAAACCCTGGTACTTCACAAGACACTACTAAAAAACATTAAAAAAAGAACGTAAAATAATGAGAAAAACCGAGACCGAGAACCAAGAAAAACAGATGATGGATACAGACTACAAACCAACAAAACGACAGAGGAATATTTCAGCAGACATCAGAAAAAGAAAACTTAAATTCTACGGACACATACACAGACTTCCGGAAGATAGGCTCACACACCAGATCCTCAAATCAACAGAAAACCTCAAAGGCCTCACTGGCCGAAAAAGTGAAAAGAGATCTTGCTGACGTCAATCTCACTACTAGGGACATTCAAGACCCCAACACATACAGAAGGGGAATTTTTGAGTAGGAAGTCCAGCCAGATACCACAGCCAAAAAGACCGGCACGACTTGGACGGAGGAGAGAAAGGAAGCCATGAGTGTGACAATGAAGGCCTCATGGCAAGCCCTAACGGGAAAACTGTAGAGGTTTCGCGTGATCCAAAAAGTGTACGTGTCAAATAATAATAAAAATAATAACGTTGACTATTTCAATTCCAAATTAAGTATATTGTGTTACGCATTACGAATCTTAGTTAGTATTGTCAGTCCACGTATTTGCCGTTGCGTATATTTTGCAAAAGTTTACGCCCGTTTTCGATTTTTTGAGGCAATTCTGGGCAGAGCGTCCAAACTTTCAAAATTCAGAAGAGGATTGTTCGGATAATTTGTAGTTCTCACCCCCGAAGTAGGAATTATATTCATCGTCCTGGAGTGTTAACCGCTCTTTGCCAAAAAAGGCCGTATTATTTGGGAATCGTTCTATATAATTCTCTTCCAAAAATAAAAAAAGATATTAAATTGAATCTTTTCAAATCCGCGATTAAAAGCAATCTACTGCACCAGTGCTTCTACAACTTAAAATAATATATTGATTTTAATAAAAATTTAACCCGTTTTGTACTTCATCACGCCATTGTTGTAGTACTTTCAAAATATCTGACAAAGCTATTTTCCCGCATGCTTGTATTGTGCCTTATTATTCGTATCAATTTAGTTGTATGTGCTCGACCTTGGCATGGTAGTGTACATTAATTCTGTAGCCCCATCCTGGTCCCGGGGTTTTCTCCGGTTTTCCTCCGGTTAGAGGCGAATTTCTTGTTCTCTCTAGGTTCTTGTCTAGGGGCGGCATCTACTGAAATAATTACTCGTGAATATAGTGTTATTTAATAGTTACTATTTATAAACAATACTTTCCGAATGTCTATAATTTGATAATACGTACATGTGAAATGACCTTTTTGTGTTTTATTTAATATAAATTTGTTGGTATTTTGTTAATACTATAACACGTGCCAAACTATTTTTTATTGTTTAAGGAGTGTGTAGAAATGTTAAATCCGCCTCTACCTTAGGGCCGTTGATCGCAATTGATGGGATGGTCTCTCAATTGCTTTCGGAGAGTAAATTATTTCTTTGTGCTCCACGTGGTCATACGCAGATTGTAACTGCTTTTTTTACAATAAAGGTTATTAAATTTGATATATACTATTTTTAGTACTGTGTTTCTGTTATTGCCACCACATAAGAAAACTATCGGAAGACTCAAAGAGTGCGGACAGAAAGAAAACAGAAAGAAAGAAATTTGGTATCATTAAATTTTAATTAAATTTTTACTCGCCAACATCATGGTCATTAGAGCCCTTGCAGGTGGGAAAAATGCAGTTTCGCACCATAGGGAAGAGCCGACGTGACTCTTCCCCGTGTGTGGGACACTCTGAATACCTCGACCATACCCACTAAAAAATCCTCCTAAATTCATCAAATATCTAAACACAATGATGATTGGAAGGACAGAATAAAAGTGTCCAATACATTATATCAAAAGACGAATTAATTCTGAAAACTATAATTTTCAACATAGGAAAAGCAAGAGTAAAAGGATAGAAGAAAACGAAAAGTAAAGAAGAATACTAATTTAAACCCTCCCGAGAACTTGTGGAAGGAACCCCGATCCATTAATGAAATTAATTGGTTTATTAACATCATCCGTTTCATTTCCGAGATTTGTTGGTAAATCTGCAGCCAGACCAGTTCGTCTAGGTATTCTAGCGTATTTTGTGCATTCAGTTAGGTGACGCACAGTCAGAGAAGAGCTGCACTCCTCACATACGGGTTAGATCACCAAGTTGCAAGAGATACCGATGAGTGAAAGGACAATGTCCTATGCGCAAGCGGGTCAGTGACACCTCTTCGCACCTGGCTGACCTACAGGAACTGCTCCATGACTTAACAGAGAATTTGATATGGCTGAGCCTATTATTTTCGACAGTCAATCACTCATTGTTCCATTCTCTCAGGATCTTCATCTTGATGGAGTTTAACATGTCCTCGTTTGGAGTCGTAGAAAAATTCACGTCTGCTTCGTCGCTGAAACGTCTGCTTCCTCATTCCGTCTGATTCCCACGTGTCCGGGAATCCAGCAAAACGATGTCCTTTCCGTCACTTTGTAGAGAGAATATTACATCTTGGATGTTCAGGATAAGCTTATCGATTGTGTACATAACCTGAATTGCTTGAAGGCTCTTAGATAATCAGTGAAAATCAAGAAGTTTGATCCGCGGGAGCACTGTTGTTGATCGCAGTTCTCTCAATATGGCGTAGCACTCAGCAGTGTAAACGCTGCACGAGTCGCCAAGACGGTAGCCATAGGTATTATGGGGGAACACCACGGAGCAGCCGCACATCCGTCCTGCTTCGAGCCGTCAGTTTAACACAGGTATATAAACCCGGTGTTTGTGGAGGATTAGGTGGAAGTATACCGTCAACATCGCGTCTGGAGTGTAGATCTTAGATCGTAGATCGCCCTGCCTTAAACAATGTCATTACAGGGTTCTGTTCCGATTAATTTCCATGTCCAAACTCTTTTTCTTATCTATTATCATATCACTCCTATTCTATACCATTTTCATGGCATCCCGAATAGTTCCAACTTTTCCAACGTATTCTAAAAATAAACTAAATTTAGCTTCTTCTTTTAATTTTTCCTTGTTTCTGCTATCAAAAATGTCTATACGTTTATAATGTTAGAAATTTTGTTCGCACCTCGCCATAAAAATCACATTCCCAACTATCTTCTTCTTCTTCAACCCTGCTACGCAAACAATTTGTCTCTATATCCTCTCCAATCCTCTTTGTACATGTTAAAAAATTTTCTTGGCCTGTGAGAAACTCCATCAAAATCTTGTTTGGTATAAACCATTTTTATTCCTCTCTTTGAAGGTTACTTTTGGTATAAACGCGTTTGTTTTTCTGCCTTTACACGTCTTGTCCCATCGAATTTGCCAACCGTTGAGTAATTATTTTGCTATTTTTCTTCTTCCAAATTTATCGTCTTTGTTTATCTTCTCCCCGTTGTATGTTATTTCCCCTGTTTCTTTCAGCCTTTTCTAAAATGTAGTTTTCTGAATTTATAAATCTATTGGACATATTCCTAAAAATACTTATAATGCATAAGTAGATACTGTTTTATTAAACATAGTCGTTGTAATAGTCGTAATTTTTGTTCAAAGTTATTATATAGCACTCTAAGACCCCACACATCACATATATAATATATTACCTGCCGTATGGCTCCTTTATACAGCATTAACAGCTCTTCATACCGAACATTGAATTTTGTATACCGCACTTGCATTAATCCATAATATATCATTGTGTAATTCAGGTGGTCCCTAAACAAAATATTACGTCTATCATTATTCCTAAGTACTTAAACCTGCGCACAACCTTTATGTTGTTATCCCCTAACCTAATTGTCGGTTTTCGTCGTTTCTCAACTGGTCACCCTAACCATTTTGCTCTACTTTTTTCTCCTGATATCTTTAATTTCATCTTTACACAACTCTTCTCACATACGCTTAGCAGCTCCTCTCCTTTCTTCTATAGCTACCTCCGACTCTCGCCTTCCACAAACAACACCAGATCATCAGCGTAAGCAACACAATTTACGTTATTCTCCTGCAATACTTTTAGAACTTCATCCATGAATATGTTCCGTAATGTGGGACAGCTACTTATGCCTTGCGGACATCCTACTGATATCTCGTGTATTATTTTCTCTTACCCAATATCCATGTATATGTATCTTTTCTAGAAATATGAACACAATATGTTGTATATTTCCTCTGGAACATTCTTTTCGTGCAAATTCATCAATATAATTTCCCAATCTGCATTGTCAAATGCTCCCGAAATGTCAAGAAATAAACACATACCAAACTTTTCATCTCTGGGTATGATATTCATTAGACACTGCGATGAGCAAAAGATGGCAAAGTCATCGACAAAAAGAGAGTTTTGGACAGGATTCCTCACAACATATGTTATGCTGTTAACGGCCACTGCAAAGAAAGTCACACTCACGATTGAGCCCTGAGGGACACCGCTCTCTTGAAGAAGGAGATCTCAAATGTCTCTTCCAATTTTGTATCGGAAGGACGCTGATCAAAGAAGGATTGTAAGGAAGATGTCATCCAAAACCCTAGGCATAGAATTGTTGTAAAATGTCATGGTACTAAGTAGTATCGTATGCCTTTTCAATGTCAAAAATATTCCGACATATCTTCGGACGAAGGAATCTTGAATTGCTGAAATTGTCCAGAGTGGAATGAAACTTCCTGAAACCACACTGAAATCGACTTAGCAGGTGTTGCATTTGTAGATACTAGAAGAGACGGTTGATAATTGTCTCCAGAGTTTACCAACACAACTCGTCATGGCGATACTTCGATAACTACTGATGGTTTGTCCTTTCCGGGTTTTAGTAGGGAGATTAGCGTTGCTTCTTTTAACGAATTAGGGAATGCTCCCTTGGACCATGAAATATTAAAGATATGCAGAAGGTATTCTTTCGATTCTAGACAGTTGTCTAAGCATCTCGTTGTGAGTCGAATCGGGGCCAGGTGCAGTATCGTGGGTTGTAGCTAGAGTAGACTCAAGTTCCCACACATATAAGGAAAAGTTGTAGGGTTCCCAGTTGGTGGAACTCAAAGGAGGCGCTCTCTACGATTTCCCTTTTCCTCGCAAAATCAGGATCACAGTTTGCTGTAGATGTTAAGTCAGCAAAATATTCAGCCATCGCTGTCGTCATTTCTCTGTTGTCTGAACCTGACCCTGATAATTGAGTACGCATATCGGGATTCGAGAATACCTTCCATATATCTTTGCGGATTGACTCCCATTCTTTGGTGGACAATGTTGACATCTTAATGGTACTTATAAACTCTTTCCAGGAGGTCAACCTGGATTCTTTGATGATTCTGTGCGCTTTTGCTCTAGCAATCCGATATTCAGCGAGGTTTTCCGGAGACGGACTACCCTTAAATTTCCGCAATGCTCTTCACTTCTCACGAATGACGGAACGACATTGTCGTTCCACCAGGGGACATGAGGTCTTCGCGGAAACATATTTGTTTTCGCGATGGATGGTTCTATGGCGTCATGAATCACCTGGGTCATATGGTCGACCCTTTCTTGGACACTTCCCGTTTCCCTGAAGATATTCAGAGAGTGGTATAGTGTCCAGTTAACCTTCCTGAGAATCCACTTTCAGGGCTTGCATTCTGGAACTGTCGCACGATTTGCAAGGACAATCAGATAGGGTGATGGTCGCTACCATGTAGATCACCTTCTACCTTCCATTGGAAGATGTCAGCAACTTCAGGTGTACAATCTGACAGGTCGACGACCCGGTAGCAAACGCAAAGTGGGTCATCTCCCCCATTTTCTGTATACACAAATATTCACGCTCGAAGAGAAAATTCAAGAGTTGGCCTCTGGGGCAATCTCTTGTCGAATCCAACGGTACACTGTGTGTGTTAAAATCTCCAAGGAGGAGGAATGATCGAGGAAGCTGGTGAAATAAATCCTTTAGGGAAGACTCCGAGAAATCTCGCGTCGGCGGAAGATAAATGGAACACACGTTAATTGATGGTACGCTGTAATTTTAAATGCTATAGCCTGGAGTGTAGTATGTAGGAGAACGGGGGAGACAACGACATTATTTTTAACAAACACTGCCACTACATCTCTTGCTCGCTCTTCCGAGGTGTCATCGTTTCTGAAGTTGACGAATACACGCAGAGAGGGAAAATGCTCTGGTAAAAGCTTGCAGACATTTAATTTACAATTTAATTGGCCAATAGTCTTTATGAACCTGTCTCTTGTAGACTAATGCATATCGGCTCTTAATGCGCCAAGAGCTGTAGTTCCTTACGTTGATTTCTATAGCCATTCAGGTTCCACTGAAGTATGGAAGCCATTACGATTTGGAACCACCTGGGTCGGGGTTTAAAACCTACTTATAAAGGCGTAGTATTTTTTTAGTTTTACTAATAACTCGAACTCAAAAATGTCTTATTTAAGGAGGAAAATGCATGGAGGTTTTTCAGAAAACCATTGTACCTTGAGTTAAATCACAAATAATAAAATTTCAATTGCTTTGAGAAAAAAATTATTCTTAATTTTTATTTTTACAATTATTTTTTTTATATAGTAATGAGTAAATTATTATCTCAATATTGTATTGTTTTACACAATAAAAACATGTCCTCATGCTGAAAATCTTTACTGATTTTCATATACATGTAGGTCAAAAGAAAAACTAAAACACTATCCAACAGTTTTTCTAGACCAAGGTCACCAGCAATGTAATGAGAGGAGAAGAGGACGCCTTGGCTTGAAAAAATTATTGAGAAATCAAAGAACTAAAAGGAACTGAAAAGTTTTTGGTCAGTTAGATATTTTTTTCGGTAAATGCGTGACAGTTCCCCTAATGTGGACCTCAAGTGTATTGGCATTCTTGGGCCAGTTACATCGTGGAACCACAGACTGCAGTGGCGGTTCGTTTAAGGTTGAATGGTTACATAATCCCCATATATTATAATGTCTCGCTTAGTAAGCTGTTCAACGTGAGATACATAAACACAAATTTAGAAAAAGATTGACGACGATTGTTCATTTTTATTACAGAACAAGCTTTTTTAATTCGCTCTCAGAATAAAAATGGCTATATCTGTCATACCTAAAAATGTATCATTCTCATATAATTGAAATGCTGGTGTTGAAAATATTTAAAACTTTCATTATCAGTCATTAATGGTAGTTCCGTTTCTTAGTGTAATTAATGGTAACTGGTTCTCCAAGAAAACACAACTGAGAACGTAGAAAAACTGTGTGTTTTGAAATTATCCACGTGCGACATGGGAGATCGTGCTGCGAGTCAAATTCTGGTGAGATCTCTGGAAACTGGAGTGACGGTCTTGTTAGTGGCGTGTGAGTCTGCAAAGGTCATGTGGCTGAAACTGTATAGGTGCAAAGGTGTTTGAGCAACAAACAATGCAAGCAGCTCATGTTGTACAATCACAATTCTTCAGTTTTCGAATGCAACCTGAAGATATTGTTAGACATATTGCGATGTTAGAAGGTTTGGTTTGCATTTGCATAGTCTTAATGTCAAGCCGGATGATTCTGTGCTGTGGAATAAAGAATGTCTTATTTGTCTCAAGTGGTAGAGAAAATTTATTCTCCGTTATGTCAGCACTTGACAATGTAATATATTATATATCATCGAAGGAATCGTGTGAATTTCTTCGGGTTTGGAAGGTGATTGCTCGTAGAATCCGTGATGGGTGATACTTCAGGGTGCTCCTTACAATCAAGGAACCTGAGGTACGGATTGCTGCTGAGGTAAATCTGGCCTCGAACCTGAGTCTGCAAATTTCGCATGAAAGATTAGACCATCAAAACAAACGCCACGTTCAACAGATTTTCAAGTAAAATGGAATCGGTGTTACCTCTGACAGCGGGTTTTGCGAGGCGCGTGTTGAGGGAAACCAAACCTGTAGGAGTTTCTCGCCTCGCACTCAGCGATCTTGGGAACTGGTGTTGTTTTGCATGCAGACGTGTGTGGGCCAATGTAACAATCTTAATTGGGGGAGTAAGATATTTTGTTTGCTTCACGTGTGATTATTCCAGATATCGGTTTGTGTACTTTCTGAAAGAAAAGAAAGGAACAGTTCAGAAAATCGCTGAAGTAATTAAAGATTAAGCATTATAGCGTATGTGTTTGTGCTTTACAATCAGACGGTGGCTTGGAATTTCGTAATGTGGTGAAAAATATGCTGAGCCTTCAAGGAGTTAAATTTATTGTCGTTAACCAATTTAACTCTGAACAAAATGGTTGCTCTCATCGATCTTGCTTGCACAATGCTGTTGCCGAAGGGACTGCAGTAATCTCTGTGGACAGAGGGTGTTAATACGGCAGAGCATATTCTAAATCGCATTGAATCAAGTGGTGTCAAGAACATGACATCTAACGAACTATTCACTGATAGAATGGTCTGTTTAGATAAGTGGAAGAATTTTGGAAGCAATGCTACGTCCATATTCCATCTTAAAAGAGGAAGGAGTGGGACGCGGAGGTTCAACCTGGCATTTTAGTTCACTATACAGATGGCATTGACGGTTCACGCGTTTGGATAGACACAAAAAAACATTCGAAGCAAAAGTGTAATTTTTCAATCGGATACATAAGGAAAACTTTTTACTCATTTTACGGCAGACCATCGTAGTCATGAAGAGGATTGTGAAGCAACAATTAAAGAAGACAATTACGCCAGCTTCAATGATTCTATCTGAATTTACTGATGAACATGATGAAAGTATCGGTAGCTGAAGAGAGACAGGGTATAGGTGCCCATCGTTTGCGTGACAGATCAAGCATAAAGATTCCAAAATGATTAACTGAAGCTGATCTGGCAGTGGTCGAGGAACCGAAGTACTTCAAGGAAGCTATTGATTTTGTGCGTAGTGAAAGATGGATGCAATAGAGGAGATGCAGGTTTTACGAGCAACAACAACTTGGATACTCGTCGATCTACCATCCGGACGGAAGGCAATTACGAATAGATGGTTAGATAGGATCAAATAAAACTTAGCAGGAATCGTTGTACGGTATAAAGGCAAGTTAGTAGCTCGAGGTTACAGCCAACAGAGAGAGGTTGATTATTGACAAAATTGCGCGTTTTGACACAATCAGATCAGTATTTAGTGTTGCTACTGAGTATCTTGAACTGATGCAATTGATGTCAAATTTCGACAAATTTTTTTTGAAAGGACATTTATACGGAGCAGCGAGAAAGTTTCAAGGACTCAGGCCTTCGAGTTTGAAAACTGCACAAAAGTTTATACGGTCTGATGCAGTCTCCCTGATGTTGGAACGAGCGCTTTAAGGATGTTTTGATCAAGTTTGGACTCGAAGAAAGCAAGGAAGATCCATATTTGTTTTGCCATGGTACATTGTCGGAAAAATTAATCGTCGTTGTATATGTGGATAATTGTCTTCAAAAGTGATATCATTAATGCATTCCTGGACAAATTGAGAGCTGAGTTTAAAATAACTGTTGAACATGTGGGTTGTTGAGCTTGCATATTCAACGATGTAATGATTAATCACTCTTCATCAATCACGAACAGTATGCTGAGGGTATTTTTCTTTAAAGTGGAGGAAAATAAACCATTTCACAATCCGATCTAAGGTTACACTGAACCAGGGTACGCGGAAGAACACGGCTGAAAACCGCTACGCATCGTAGAGCATCGCTGTTGGTTGTCTCATGTACCTGGCAGTTGTCTCAAGGTCAGATATTGTGTTGCCGTCAGCTACGTTTCTCAGTATTTAGAACACAGGAGGATGGTGGAGTGAATTTTCAAGTGTTTTAATGGCAGTGTTTTTCTTGGTATTAAATACAAAGATATACAAAGCCAACAAGGTGGGATTAACAAGAAATTAACAGGAAAGATAATTCAAATGAAAGAAAAAATCACAACAGTGTGTTTTATCTGGTAGTGAGAAGTAAATACATCAAGGAAAGTCATATAACAATATAACAGGAGGCTGGAAAATGCCATTGCCCAAAAAGGCTGATAACAGAAGTGAAGAAGTAACTTTTTAAGTACACAAAGGGTCTCCCATACCGCAAAAATATCGAGAAGGAAGAAGGCTATGAACAATATAAACCCTACAAAGGGGACAGTATAAAATCAAAAGAGCAAGTAAACAACCTATACAGCATCTCCCGACGGATAACTAAAAATAAAAACTGCCCGGGAAAATGAAACTAAAGTACAACAGCAGAACAAATACAAATGACATATGAACTGACAAGGACTCCCTAAATACTAATGTCCCAAGTATTAATAAAATCTATATTTTATTATTGGGGCTTTACGGCTCGCCGACATCGAGGTCATTAGAGCCGTAACATTTTTGTACAGGTAGGAAAAATGCTGTTACGCACTATAGAGAACCAACGTGACTATCCCCGCGTGTGGGATTCAACGAATGACTCGACCATACCCACTAAAACCCTCCTGAAATACCATAATCCAAAAATAAAATAACAGGAAAAGAGATAACCGTTTCCTCAATTATTATAAAAATCGAAAACAAAGAAAGATGTAAATTTGGAGAGAAACAAATGTACATTTAAAGGAAAGAAAAAAAAGAAAGAAGGATTTAAATTCAAACCCTCCCGAGAAATTCAGAAAATCGCCAAGAAAACATTTCACTATTAGACGATCGCAAAATCGTATCAAATCCAAAGGACATTGCAAATTTGTTTAATTCTTATTTCTCAAACATAGGTAAAATATCGAAATCATTAACTCAAAACCAATATCCACCAAATACATCCTCACACATACCGCATCCTTTGTTCACTACGGAGGCTAACTATAATGAAGTTATAAGTGCCATCTGTTCTCTAAAAAATAAATTCCCATTAGGGATAGATGATATACTTCAATTTATAGTAAAATCTTCCTCTTACGTTGATCAAATCCGCTCGCTCATACTTTCCTTAGATCCTAGAAAGAAGGCGTGTTTCTAGACGTATTAAAATGTTAAAGTAAAACCATAAGATACGGAAATAAACGTAATGTTATTAGAAGACTTGTGCCGGTTTAAACTTAGAAAAGGGTAGAGAGAACAAAAAAGGGGTGGGTGTCAAGGTCGTGCACGAGTGTGCTGGTTTGAGCATAGTTTCCCCTATAAGACTAATATGTGTGCTGGTATGAGCACAGAAAGGTGTGGGGAGGGGGTGTGGTTTTGGATGCACGGTATGCCAGTTTGAGCTCAGAAGGAGGTACGCAAACTCATGTGCCGGTTTGTGCACAGTGCCGGTTTGAACACAAAATTTGATCGAGTATTGCGTAATCTTGCACCATAGGATGACGCAATCTTACATCACAAGATACAATCCACATTATGCCGGTTCTAGCACAACAAGTATTGCGCAGTCTTGCACCCACAATCTTGCATCACATGATGCAAACCAGGATGTGCCAGTTTGAGCACGAGCATTGCGCAATCTCTTGCCCCATATGATTGAGTAATCTTGCACCATAGGATGATGCACCACACTTGACGTATCCAGGATTGCAGCATAGGATGATGCCATCGCGATGCGACCCACTCTCTCACGCACCCAGCACGATTCGCCTGCGAACGGACAGCGACGTATTGCGCTGTTTCTCTTCCCCGAGAGCATGGATGTTGTAAGTGAGAGAGAGGGAAGATGGGATGACGTCGATCCCAGGATATGACGTTAGTCCAAGTTGTCGTGGGGTGGGGAGAAGGACGCCAACACTAAAAAAGACGAGTTCTTTAAAAAGAAGATTAATTTTTTCTTATGTGTCAAATGATATATGTTCTATCTCACTCCAAAATGAAACGCTTCCCTAGCATGCTCTATAATTTCCATGAAGAAATCACGTTGTGGACGTTGGTTATCCGCGGTGGATACGACAAAAATTGTTGTGATAACTCCTTTTACAATCAAGAGTTGTCTGCAGAGAGTGCGGTCTGAGAGATCAAGTAGCTGTTGCAGTGATTGACATAAGAATATCACATCACATGGAGAGAACTGGAGAATTTGATCCAACACATTTGGAGCATAGAGAATACGTTCAAGACATTGATAATTTGCGTTGATTGGTGTAGACTGCATTCACTGCTGCACGCACCTCATCACAGTCACCCAATAACCTGTAAGGTGGAGAACGAAAGTCTTCAAACAAATCCTCATGATACTCTAAATCAATTCGGTTCATGTCTTTTAACAATACCTCATCAACAGCAGCATCAAATGGTCGACGACATATCGGACAGGATTGATGGCGTAATGTCCATCGTGTGATGCATGTTTATAAAAACGATGTTGACATGGTTTGATGTGTGTATGAGTGATCGGAACATCCACATCGAGTCAAATAGAACACGCGATGAATTGCGTGTTCTATTTGATGTTTGTTCTTTTCTTAACAAAACGAAATGAGAGTCAACACAACAAAAAAGTGTGAAAAGACTTTGATACATGTTCGACGCAGCAGAGGGTGTTGTCGAATGGGGTGTGGATGCAATTACCTTCCTAAGACATTCGGGAACCTTCTGTACTCGACAGCAGACGTTGTCGAGATGACAGTTTTCCAGTCGTGTGAAAATATTGAACAATGTTTATGACCTCTGTGTGGGAAAGGAGATGATGACAACCTATACACATTAATTCTCTCTTTTTCCACAGCAAACACTGCGGAATGGGAATGCAACAGACGTAACCACTGATGTTGCACGGTGCACCATTTTGCGAACCACGTTTTGTATGGAATGTCGTCAGTGAAGTAGATGTTGTTAGCAAACCAGGTGTAATGGTGTGAGACGTCGTTTTTTGCGTGACAGGAAGAGGTGTCATCAGTGGAGCAGACGTCGAAGCTGATACGTTGTCAGATGGTGGTGTCACAGCTGTGACGACGTAGGATGTTGAATTTGAAACAGGTATGGTGGTGTGAGGTGTCGTCGAATCCGAAGTGTCGTCTGAAACAAGTGACACCAGCTTAGACGACTCTCTCACAGCATAAAATCAGGTGTGAATCCTGCCTAACAAAACAAAATGCAAACAGTGAAGAGCGATGAGGTCATCGTCCTAACGTGTGTTGCTCACCTAATTGCTTAGAAATTCACGCTCCTGCTAGCAGAGATAACAGTTCTGTTGGGTGGGTGGAGAACCGTCAATGAGTGAGTGTTCAATGTTGAAATGCTTAAGTCGAAGATACATAATGCGCGGATACGCTTGGAATGCTGCAGGCAAACGGTGAAATACAAGACCAACTTGTGGTGCAGCTAAGGTGGCGAGGAATGCGATCGGTAGATGGCTCAATATCTTGTCATTCAACAAGGAAGATTTCGGCCAACTCGATAATATTCGTCGATAGCTTCGATGCGGTCTTCAGTACTCATGATACATTAGCTCACACACACCGAAGATGCGTGCTCAAGCACAGTTCAGAGTTCACCGAGCTTCAACACTGCACTGCACAGTTTATCTAATAGAACCATGACAGAATGACATATGTGCACTGTCTGTGACGCACATGCACCGCATTTTGACATAGATGAAGTGTGGCAGTGACACATTTACACCACTTTTTCGCCTTGATACACGTGTATCGTCTTATTCATGTATGAGATATTTTTTAATTTTAGGAAGGTGATCGCAGATATACAGTGTTTCACAAGAAATGCAAATTTTTTTACCAAAGGTTTGGCAGTCATGACAAACGTTTTGCTAGTAGAATCATTTTTATTCATCCTACTATGTAAAGAAGAGGAGTTCAGTGAGAATGATTTAAAAATTGCCAATTGGTTGTCGGGGAATCACCATTTCTTACTGTAGACAACACGTTATAATGCAAAATGTACGTTACACAGTTTACCTTATACTGATTTACCAAAACTCGTAAAAAGTAGATTGGAGAAGATGAAGACAGTTTATGTTAACGGATATCAAAAAATAAAGTGGTTACAACCCTAAGTGGGTGCGGGCGTGAACATCATCAATATAGAGGTGTATGGATGTCCAAAATTAAGTATATGTTTGGAACGATTCAACCGAGTGTTTGAGAAAAGTAGTGAATTAGACAAGCTATTGACAGGGAGGAGGGTGCGGGAAATGAATATAAGTATACGTCACGTCAAGACAATGTATCTATGGATGAAGGAGTCGGAGAAGGTCCTCCTTCTCCTGCATCACTTAACTCGCGTAAGACATTTGTTTTTTCGTTTGTTTGATAAACGATTTCTCTATTTTTTAATATTTATTATGTGTGCAGAATGTTCCAGGAATAAAGATGAAGAGTGCACTTCACAAAAGCTCTCGGAAAAAGATGGAAGAGTCCTCCTCCACACCGCAAGGGTTTTTCTTGATTTACCCATAGTGTAATCTCGATATAGAAAAGAGATATAAAAAGCAATGTGACACAGAAAGACAAAGACCAAGTAGGATTTTTTTCGAAGCTTATATTCTCTCTACTATTTAATCAACACGGAGAAAGACAGGTGACTTTCTCTCTTCCACAACTCGGGCGCTGTTTTACACACAACAAGCGGTGAGTTTGTTAGGGGGTGAGTAGGAGTAAAATAGAAACAAAACATGTTATTTCATTTTATTTTATAAAATATTTTCAATACACTTATTTTACAAAAATTCATTGATCCATGCATTATGTTTGGCATCGAATTCCATCCATTTGACATAGCGATGGGCTCCCTATTTGAGAAGAACCTTATCCACCAGAAAGTCTTTCGGATAACACGTCGACTGCAATTCCTCTCGGTAGAAGCGTCCAGCGATGGCTTCGCCGTGCTCATCTTCGAGGTAGTACGTTACAAGATTTGGAATATGGACTTGAACAATTTTGAAAAAATCCGTTGTCCACGAAAGTTCATAACCATTCTGAAAGTAATGTTTGCATTTGCTAATGCGCACGAGATCTTTGACACGAAACTGTTTCGTCCTACGATCGAGCGTCTTGACACGTGCACAGTTCGTTTTCATGAGTCTATCATCTTTGACATCTTTCGGTGCCTACCCTGTCATGCGTTGCTACGTAGCATTGTACTCACGAAGAAGACTGAGAAGCATATCCAACCACTTATGCGACCCTTCTGCAGAGAAACGACTCCACATGCGCGTATTCAACGTACAATTGAAACGTACCACAACGCAGGTTTTCATGGTGAAGAAGGTGGAGTAATGATAAATGTCTTTCTCCTTCAACGTCGGAAAGAAGTAAGTGCAGGTTTGCGGTTTGAGGAGAAGATGCCTTCTTGATAGCAACGCCCGTCTTCCTATTCACTGGTTCAACCCATGCGTATTTCGAGATGACATCGATGACTGTCAAAATGTAACGCCATAGTCAATGCCGCTGCCGTTCACCAACACCAGCATCGGCGGAGATCACGCTCTCCCACGCACATTTTGCGAATGCTTCATCCGCTTTCTTGTGCGCATCACTTCCCTTGTAGCGATGGTGAACAATATCATGCTCCTTACACACTTGATAGAGAGCGTTGATGCCACGATCTCCACGTGCTAAACGCTTACTCAATTTTGTACCGGGACCATATAATTGGTAACCGGGAATATGCAGTTCAATAGGCAGTGCATTAATGGCGCGATTGACGCAACCACCAATCACACCACGTCCGCTCTTGTGTACAGCACGCCGTCGGAACGGATTCCGATGGAACGGATCTCTGTTCGTCTTCTTCATCCTTCTCATGACGTCACATCACTGTCGCACTTATTTTACTACAACACTATTATATAAGAGGCACCAAAAACCAATCAAAACCCTCACAATACCGTCCCTGGTGTATGCACTGTCTTGTCGATGACGAAAAGAGTGAAGAGGTTTTGCTGCCAAACACGAGAACACACGTGCTTGAAATCGTGAAAAAATAAGAAATCACTAACCGCATTCTCTTTGTAAAAGGTCGCGAGGTTGTTGTCGTCTTGTCGAAAAGCAACCATGTTTCCATTATCGCAAATCAGCTACTCCGGAATTTTCGTATATTCTTGGCAAAGGTACAACACATCGCAATGTCTATGACGTCCTGCTGGAAAATAGGCTTTGATGCAATCTAGTTTCTTTGTAGCAATACCATCGAACGCATAGACGCTATTGGGAATAGACTTTGACGAAGGGATCATCATCTCGTGTTGAGAAAACACATCAAATCCAGAGTCCATTCATAACAGGTTTTAGAAAATGATAGAAAGGCTGATCGCATATGGTGGTGTAGAGATAAATATGTCTAAACTTGACACCGTTCGGTTTTGTCAAGACGAAAATGACATTTGTTTTCCCACAACTCGATGGACCCACAATCAGTGCAGGAACGCAGTACGGTAAATGGTGATCGTTTCTACGCGCCGCGGAGAAGGAGAAGAAGAATCCAAGAGATGGACGACGTTGTGTACTCGGAGGGGTGAAGGCTGTTTAACAACATCCATCGAACTGCGGTGAACATGCGAATGAACCCCAATAAATAGCACTCTGCTCATACGACACATTCATCATCATCTACCATGGATGTCATTGTTCGCAACGTGAGAGACTGAGGGAAACATAGGGGAGGTCAGTATTATTTCGAAGACAAATGCATCGCCGATGTTGGTAAACCCGAAGTGTGCAACGAAAGAGTATGTGGATGCCCTTGTTCGTTCCACGGCACGTGAGGAGGAGAAAGAAGCGTTCAAAACCTATGTGGGTGGAAAAATAAAAGACATCCCACCCACAATCACACTTCGGTGTTCTCCAAATCGATCGTCTACCCTACTATTGGTCACTTGAACCGGGTGCTTTTGCATATCATGCTCCGTATACCGGAGCGATGCATGTGCTACGCTACTCTCCCTCAGAGAGGGTGGCAATGAAATCTCTGTCTGCTGGTGTTGAAACACGTTGGGTAAAACTAGACGAAGACGAAATTTTTTTCCGGTTGAGGCAAATCATTATTATGCGTTTAAATATCAACTTAGAACATACGAATTGAAGGATAACACGAAAAGAAGCTACACGCTATTCATAGAATGTGAATACATAATTCGCTATGTCTGCGAATTTTACACGAGTAACAAAAACACGCTAAAAAGGAGGGTGATTAACATTGTGTGTTTAGTCTTACAACACCTGTGGAGAAGTGTACATCGCAGGATAATGCAGAAACGTCGAAAGAATGAGATGAGAGTGCTCCCGATTGGTAAACGTGTGGGAAAATTCCTTCCCCTCCTCCCCCTGATTGGAGCCTTGGGTGCCATCGGTTCTCTCGCCGTGGTGCGCTTTCGCCATCGCCAACGCTGTGATGAATGTGAAAACAGCAAAACGCAAACTCGAAGAGATGATGCGGTATAACAAAGCGATGGAGGGGAAGGGTGTTAGTGTTGTAGCGCGACGTGCAAAACGACGAAATGGTAAGGGAGTGTGTGTGGCGAGTAGCACGACGTCGGCAGAAGGTCGTAAACTACCACAGAACGCAAGTACAAGGTTTTAATACTGAAATTTTTGGTCGACTCTGCCTCCAATATCTATATTACTATTGGAAAGGGGGATTGTGTCGTAGATCGAGGTGATAAACCGAACATCTATGGTACTGCTCCCGTAGTGACGGAGCGTTACACACCACCCATCGTGTTAAACGGATCGTATGAACTCGCGCTCTTACGTCCACTAACCAAGAACACGATTTTAAACATACTTGAAGATTTCAATCATTTCAGGTACGAGGACGACGAAAAGAAGCAAATGTACCTTATCGGCCTCCCTTTTGGCACCTATACCATTGACGATATCGCACACTAATTCAACACCTTCCTCCCTAAACAGTTTCTTGCGGACTTTCGCAGTAAATATCATTTTTCGATTTTCAAGCGGATACACTCACGCACAAGTGTCTTGTGAAACCATCGTTTAGTCCCTATTTCAATGCTGTAAAATATATCGGTCCACTCCGCGGGTTCCACACTTTTTTTGCACGCACTTTCGCAACCTCCTATCACATCTCGGAGAAGACGGTAAATTTAACAGCCTGTTTCAACATTATTTCAATTGTAATATTATCGAAAGCAAATTTATCAATAGTCGAAAGCCTCGCACCCTAATTGACGATATCGATATCGCACACTAATTCAACACCTTCCTCCCTAAACAGTTTCTTGCGGACTTTCGCAGTAAATATCATTTTTCGATTTTCAAGCGGATACACTCACGCACAAGTGTCTTGTGAAACCATCGTTTAGTCTCTATTTCAATGCTGAAAAATATATCGGTCCACTCCGCGGGTTCCACACTTTTTTTGCACGCACTTTCGCAACCTCCTATCACATCTCGGAGAAGACGGTAAATTTAACAGCCTGTTTCAACATTATTTCAATTGTAATATTATCGAAAGCAAATTTATCAATAGTCGAAAGCCTCGCACCCTCCATCAATTTAATATCGACAACCTGCTATTGTTGAAGAAACATTGCAACACGTGGTCGGCATCGTGTGACAATTTGTTATATAGACGATATTTCCATTCGTTTGTAGGGTGGTGACGGTACGCTCACACGCTTTCTCATGTTGCCATCTACTAAGATCCGAATCATGTATAAAAAGAAACCGTTCTCCCGTCGACAGCACACTGTGTATTGCACCTCCGTAACGTTGACACAGAAGAGTAGACGTGCTTTGGGTTACATATATTCACAAGATGAAAAGGCAAAGAAGAAGGGATGTGCGGAGGAGGATAAGCCTCCTCGATGCGTGTCTTCACATCGATGACATGCAGCCCATGAGGAGGGAGATACAACTCGTAGGACAATAGGTTCATAGCTACACCACGTAAACCTCGAGCTACAATCACGATGAAATACGTATCGCCGTGAATAACAAGGATGCCATCACACTAGCATCCGATAGCGTGCTTGTGATCGAAGGAAAAACTTTGAAAAAAGATGTCACACCTGCGACCAGTACAGTCTCGCAACTCGATGAAAATGGGTGGGCCTTTTTTCTGAAATTCGTTATGAAATCAATGGCACCCAGATCGAATGTACATGACTCCGGGTATTATCACCAGTATCAAGAGTGTGCTTTGGTTCTCCACCGAAGAACGTCGACAGTTTCATTATTCGGGGTGGAGTGATACAGCTGTGCGAAAGACACAACTCTACTCACGCATCAAAACGGATGGACAATTCGCGGCTTGGATACTTCTCAAACTGTTGATGGAATTCGCGGAAGATCATAACCGTGTCATTTATGGCGTTTCGCAAGAATTGATCTTGGTGCGCTCGAGGACGGATAATGACTGTTTATTTTGGACGGAAGCAAAAGCAGGACACCGAGTTTCATTCAAATCGATCTATCACATGGCACACTTGAAGGTGGATCGATCCATTACGCTCCATTTCTCCGAAGTCGTGAGGCTTTGTTATGAAATCCATATTTCATTGAACAGTTGGAAACTCAATGAACTGCCATCCTCAACCAAACAACAAAGAATGTGTGTATTGTGAAGAGTGCCTCCTCCAAGGAGCTAACGCTCTATGTCATTTTCGCGTAGCAAACAGACAAACATGATTTTAAAAAATGCGGATGAATTCATCCACGCCGGTATGCGCACGGTCACTTCATTTTTAAGCGATACCCGATTTCCATACAATGAACTGCGTATGGATAGGCCATCGAAGGGGGTGATAAGATACTGCCATCTAAAACGTATAAACTCTTTAAGAGCATTGAGCAGAAGTATTACGATAGAGAATGTGACAGCGGATGGCTATTGCATTATATATTCGTTTATCGTGTTTGATTACACAAAGATTGAGCCACCTACCATCGGATCTAGTGTGGATATAAAAATCTAGTTTGAAAAAGAGACATCCCACCAAAAACATCCGCCAATTGTCTGATTCTGTATTCGCGTACCTTCAGCTATGTCTCCGTGACTGGGTTTGTCACGAAATATTACTAAAGACTCGCATGTCATAACGTGTCAATGGTGTTGACATCGTGCGAGAGGAAGGATCATGTCATCCTTTGAAGTGCGAAAGGAAGAGGAGGCGGAGAAAAAAGATGTGAACGGTTCTAAAAGAGGGAAACGACCTCTGGAACACCAGGTGGAGGAGGAGAGGGTGTATAGTCGTTGCGGTATGGAAAAGAAGATAAGGAAGGTGCGTGGACAAGTGACTCCGTCAGCCAGAGGAAGAAGAAGTCAAAGACGTCAAGGACAACTCCCCCTGGCACAAGACTATGAAAAATGGTTTATGGAAGGAGTGAAACAAGCTATTCTTCAATCAATACATCCTTTATTGTATAAAAACATGTATTCTTTTTTTACAATAAAAAACCTATGCTACAATTTTTTTTAATGTTTTTCCCTATCCCTTCCTTCTCTCCGTGTTAATAAAAGAAACCACAATGGAAAGAGATTACACTATTGCAAAGGATATATA
>NNCF01127256.1:15289-30526 GCA_002313205.1 Laupala kohalensis | reverse complement strand
TATATATATATATAAAAACGTGATGTCAAAATGTTTTAAACGAAGACGTTGAATATATATATTAAAAACATGGATTACTTTTTTATTTGGGAAGAAGCATTTGTAATGATTGATCCCTGTGTGAATAATTTTTTCAAATTTCGTGTTTACGATTTTACCCCTCAACAGTTTAAATACTTCCCAGTTGGGAAGTTCTGCAAGTTTGATGACAGGTACTCCGTTGTGCGCCAAGTCTTCATGTTGAAATTGTCTGCAGGTAGAATGTTTTTTTAGATAATCGATTGAACTATTAAAAAATTATTGAACATGAATTTACAAACTTTAATGTTTCTTCTTCTTCTTTCTGTTTTGCATGGTATGTCTTGTCTTGCAACCTGAATGAGAATAAAAGGATAAATATACACCCCACACATCTCTAAACGCAACCACAGCCGTTCTATTTAGTTTTAAGTTTTCTTTAACAGAATTACACAGCTTGCTGTAAACGGAACACCTTCTTACATGAAGGTTCCTGTCAGGAGGGATTAGAAGCAGCAGAGGAAGAACACTCCCTCCCTTTTCAACCACTCTGTTTTATACATTCTCGAAAGCTATGATGAATCAATAGAGAGTTAATTTTCTTATTAGATTCACGCATACAACATTTTCATCTCTAGTTATTTCTAGCAAACATACCAGATATGCGTGTTCACTCCATTCAAGGTGGCTAAGAGTTCATTATCCTTCAACTGTATACGCTGCATTGTATCAGAAGGAGAAGGAGGAGAATCCATCTCTTCACCACGCAAGTTTACTGTAAAACGAAAAGAAATGCAATGAGTATTAATATTATTATTCAGTAATGCCATGCAAGCAATGTGTTTTGTTTTTTAAAAAAAGTTTCCTCAAATGAGATCAATGTTCATCATTGAGATGTAAAGTCAAAAAGTTGAGTGCATTAAAACTGTCCAAAAACTTTTGCTGACAACCACAACTTTGATTTGGAAAAATAAAATGTCATAGTACGCAATACTTACGTAGAGTCTTGCTTCTCCATGGTTGTTGAGAAAACGTTCGCGAAACGTTGGCTTTAATGCTGATGCTTGTTACTACCGTTGTCCGTTCACTATACATGCAGTGTTAGCAGTGTATGCTGCTGTGTGTTTCTGCTTGATTTTACATACATGTTCCGTGTGGTGCGGATGAAAAGCAAGAGGTGATCGTGTTATGTGTTTCATCGGCTTACACGCCAACATTATCATTACTGTAAGCAAAACCGTGTGCCGGTGGCGGTTGTATTTTCCTCTCGTTTAAAAACAGTGTTTGTTATGCGACAACTGAGAATTTATTTCTCTCTCTTATAAAACTATAGCGCAGCAGCGGCGAGATGGCTTTTGGTCTCGCGTGAGAAACATAAATTTGTGAGTCGCACTCGTGTCATACAGCACAGTTAAATCGCTTTTTTATCGTGTGAAGCAAAATACTTATGCGGCATATGATGCATATAGGAAGTACATCGGTTCTTCTTCTTCTTCTTCTTGCGAGACGCGGGATAGCTTTTCATCGCGTAAGAAACGGTGCTGTTGGAGAGTCGCACTGAACATGATGTCATTCTCGTATATGCAAACACGATCACGTGATTTTTTCCACGTAGAGAATGGTATATTAAAAACTATGTACACCGTCTCAGAGCTCAATGCTTCGTTAGAAAAGACAACATGGCGGACGATGATAGTCAGTGGACGTTCTACGCGCGGAATAATGGCAGTCAATTTTTTTCGTGTGGCTATACGGCTCATGTCGACATCAAAGGTCATTGGAACCCGAAAAACTTGTACAGGTAGGGAAAATGCAGTTACGCACTAGGGAGAGCCAACATGACTCTCCCCACATGTGGGATAAGTCGAATGATTTAACCCTACCCACTAAAAACCCTCCTGATCTACAACACACCAAAACATATCTCACAACATACATCAAATGGAGGGGGGGCTAAAATGAGGGGGCACACAACATGAGGGATGACAAAGAATAAGAGGGGGGGACAAAACACGAGGGGTAGGACAAAAAATGAGAGGAATGAGGAAAATGAAAGACACCCTAGCCTTAATAGCGTCGGGACCGAAAAGAACAAGAGGTGGCCAAGGGAAGTCA
Organism: Laupala kohalensis; assembly: GCA_002313205.1. Classification (NCBI taxonomy): domain Eukaryota; kingdom Metazoa; phylum Arthropoda; class Insecta; order Orthoptera; family Trigonidiidae; genus Laupala; species Laupala kohalensis. Next base: position 28,393 of record NNCF01127256.1, on the reverse strand, counting down.
GGAAAGAGAAAGGAAGGAGCCCAGCACAAGTGGAAGTAATGCCAGACTCAGCTCGGGGCCCCGTGTTCGCCAAACACGTACTTACTAGATGTAAGTCCCCTGGGGACTAATGGCAGTCAAGCTTGGAAGATTATTGAAAGTGAGTATGCACTCTCTCTCTCTCTCTCTTGCAACCCTGTTTCAAACTCATGTTTATAAATAATAAATAAATTTATATTCAAAAAACTGTACAAACTGCGTATGACCACGTGGAGGGAAAAAAACTAATTTACTCTCCGGAAGCAAGCAAGGGACCATCCCATCAATTCCGATCAAGGGCCCTAAGGCAGAGGCGGATTCAAAAAATTCCTAGATAAGATAAAAAGTTAGCTGCGAGTTATAATACTAATAGAATGTCAATATGTTTGTAATTTTAAGCAAAAAATTACATGTACGAATTATTATCGAACTATCGATTATTCTGAGTATAGTGCTTAAAAATTGAAATAACACTAAATTCACGATTTGTTACAATAGACCCGCCTCTAGAAAAATCCTAGAGAACCTGTATGATAAATCCGCCTCTACCCGAAGGAAAACCGGAGAAAAACCCGGGCCAGGATGGGGCTACAGAATTTATGTACACAAACGTGCCAATGTTGAGTACACATAAAACTAAATTAATATGAGCCATAAGACAACACAATCATGCAAGAAAATAGTTTTTGAAATTGTTATAAGTTGTTTAAAAAGTACTACAGCAATGGCGTGATAAAGCACAAGACGAATTTAACTTTTGTTAAAATCAATAAATTCTTTTACAGTGTAGAAGCACTGGTGCAGGAGGTAGTTTTTAACCGCGGATTTGAAGATATTCAATTTCATAATATCTTTTATATTCTTGGGCAGGGAATTATATAGAACGATTCCCGAATGGTATGGTCCCTTTTGGCAAAGAGTGGTTGACACTCTAGGGCGATGAATATTACTACTATTGCGTGTATAGTGTTCGTGAACGAGACTGTTTCGTATAAAGCAAGGGTGGTGCTTCAGTAATTCGGTCTTAACAAACACGACCGTTTCATAAATATAAATGCAGGGAAGTGTTAAGATATTTAATTCCTTGAATAAAGGTTTACAAGAGTTTCGGGGGTGAGATTTACAAATTATCCGAACTATCCTCTTCTGAATTCTGAAAGTTTGAATACTCTGACCGGAATTACCCCAGAAGGTAATGCCGTAACGTAAATGGGAGTAAACGTTTGCAAAATATACGCAACGGGAAATACGTGGACTAACTGCGTTAACTAAGATTCGGAATGCGTAACACAATTTGCTTAATTGGGAATTAAGATTGTCAATGTGACAATTCCATTTGAGGTTGTCTTGAATATGGAGACCTAAGAATTTTGTATTTGTAACAGTTTTTAATTGTGTTCCGTTTAAAGAAAGAGAAACCTGGGGTAAAGATTTTGTGATACTATTGTGAAATGACATAGACACTGTTTTGTCAGTGTTTACAATGAGACGATTTGCATGGAACCAAGTCGAAAGGTTAGACAAAACTTTTTGAGCATTGGCGTGTTTACATAGTAAATTAGTGTCATCAGCAAAAAGAACCATTTTGCAATCTGATGTGGATGATGACATGTCGTTCACATACAATAAAAAGAGTATAGGGCCGAGAATTGATCCTTGGGGTACTCCGCAAGTAAGTGGCTTTGTTTCTGAAAGACAACGCTCAAGTATTTTATTTTTAGTATAGGATATTTCTACTTGTTGATATCTATCTTTTAAATAAGAAGTTAGCCATTGATGTGGAAGTCCACGAATGCCTAAAGAATGCAATTTGGTAAGGAGAATTCCGTGATCGATGACATCGAATGCTTTGGATAAGTCAAGAAAAACACCCTGAGGATTTTCTCCACTGTCTAGAGATGTGGTAACATCGTTTAAGAAGGAAAATATGGCGCTTGTAGTGGAAAAGGATTTCCTAAAACCGTGTTGATCGTCAGAGAGAATGTTATATTTTGATAAAAAATCTAGAAGACGCTTATAGAACAATTTTTCTAGGATTTTTGAGAAAGTGGGTAGTAGAGATATTGGTCGGTAATTTCCAATATTAAGTTTGTTTCCTTTCTTGTGTAAAGGTTTCACTTTAGCTCTCTTAAATATATTGGGAAACACCCCTTCCGATAAAGAACTATTAAAAATATTTACGAGTGGATTTAATATAGCGTGGGACGAAGATTTAACAATAAACTCAGGTATATCATCTATGCCTCGTGAAAATTTGTTTTTTAAGGAGCTGATGATTCCCATGACTTCACTGGCGTTAGTTTCGGAAGTGAACATAGAATTGGGTATGTGGGTGGTAATAATTGGAGGACATTGATTTGGATATATTGAGTTCGTTATTTTACCAACTTCTGAGAAGTGAGAATTAAACAAACTTGCGATGTCCTGAGGATTTGACACGATCTTGCCATCGTTTAGTAAAGAAACATTTTCTTCGCGATTTTCAGAAGTTGACGTGTAATTGTTAACAATATTCCACATGGCTTTCATCCGGTTGTTCGATTTTAGTATATGCCTGTCGTTTTCCATAACTTTAGCTGCATAGACTACTTTTCGGAGAATAGTCTTATATTTACGAAAATAATTATGGAATTCGGGTGGCTGGTTATAGCGTTTTGAAAGATAATATAAACGGCGTTTGTTTTCGGAAGAAATCCTTATCCCTTGGGTGATCCATCTATTGTATTTTTTTGTGTTAATTAACTTGCGTTTTATGGGAAAACTAGAGTTGTAATGTTTTAGGAATGTTGAGATAAATACATTGAATTTGTCGTCGGTGTTTTGGCAATTGTAAACATCTTTCCATGTTTCTTCACGCAAATAATTTACGAATATGGATTTATTTATGTCATTAAACTCTCTTGTAAATTTGTAAAGGATTTTAAGCGGTTTTAGTGTATTATTAATAGTCAATAGTGTTTGATTTTGCTTTTAGAATATATTGGTGAGGTGCTGGGGGATGCGGAGTGTAGCAAATATTAACTTGATAGGATGCATGATGAGAAGTTTATAACAAAAATTAATTAACAACAATTGTTTATAGATGAATCTAGTCTTATTGAAAATAACTCATTGTTTATAAAATCTAGCTTTAATGAATGATGAGAATTAACAAAATGTTTATAGAATAATAAGAATTAACACATTGTTTTAACGAATTTTATAGCCTCTAGTCTTCTTTAAGAAAAAGCATATAAAATTGTTTATAAAATATAACAAATTGTTTTTAATATATCACAAATTGTTTACACAAGAGGTTCAAAGATGTTTTTTTCACTTTCCTCAAATTTATTATAAATTCAGGTCTCTTTTGTAAACATAATTATTATTAACCAGTTATTAATGTTAAAATAAAAGGATATACCATTAACATTATAGAAGCGCAAATTGTTAATTTTACGTATGATAAGAAAATCCTAACATCTTATTCCTTCAAATGCTTGACTTGCAAATTGAATATACAAGAAAATGCCGTGTATGTTATGTCGTTAATAACTGCCTACCGTTAGTAACAAAACTTTTATTTTCCAGTAGCCATACACATACAAATTCCAGGATATAATAGCCGATGGTCGCAGTTCCAGAAATCCAGTAGACGGTTGCTGTAGTAGCGCCGAATCGAAATTCCGTACATCTAGTAGACAATTTCCGTTGTAGCGCGGCAGTTCAAGAAGCTTGATATATAGCAGTGTAAATGAAATTACAACGAAATTACATCTACATAACAGTTTTACGATATTTTTAAGACTCATATGTCACTACTTGTTTTGAAATAATATTCTGAATATTTATTTTACTATCAAATTTCAAATAAAAGACAGTAAAAAGTTTATTTAGCGATTTGAGCATGGATAGAGCACTGGAAGACGACCAAAATATAGAGGACCACGCCAGAAATGATCCTTTCACTATACATTTTTTTCTCACTCTATAGTATGCTGCAGATGGAGAAACGTACATGAGAAAGTATGTGCAATGATTTTGCACAACTAGTTTCTTTTTTGTTCAATTTTACACAAGATTTGAAGAACTGAATAAGATATTACAGTTTTTGAACTTTAACATGGTTTGATGGAGAATATATGTCGTAGCCCGGTAGTAAAATCAACCTCTATACTTTAATATGGCTCTTTATAAAGAGCCGATCTATAATGAATTAAACATTTATTCTTTTAAAGGGTTCCTGATTTTCAGCCTCTTAACATAGTTCCAGGTCTTTCCCGCTAATTAATGAAATAGAGTACTTATTTATTATCTGGATAACACTTTCAGCCATTTGATGAAGAGATTACCTGTACGCTGCCAGATAATTTTGGGCTACTAAAGATGTATTATTCACTAGAATACATTTAGAACAGGGGTAAAATGTAATAACATTTTATAAATATTTCACATTATCATAGAGCTGTGACATCAGTTTAAAATAGTTTACTTCTTTAATATAAATTACCATCCAGATCATTGTTCTAACAATACCAATTTCATTCACACGATTTATTTTCTTTTCTTTTAACCAATTTACAACCATTGCACGTTTTTAACCCTTAGATAGTGCACTTGTTTTAATTCTCCTTATCTAGCGATATTAGTTCTTCTTGCTCTAATAAATGAATAATTCACATCAATTCATTAATCATCTCATAATATACTTTTTATATTATTACCTATAATCCGGGTTTTAATGAGATATAAAGCCACTGACTCAGCTGATTCGCTATCGCAATGGATAATTGTTAATACGAATAATCTTATTACTCTGTTGGAAACGTAGGAAATTAATGAAGCTCGAATATGCCAATCATTAAGATTTCAAACGTAATGGCGATATTCCTGTCTATGACTACCTCATTTACCCCCTTGAAACCTGTCTTATCCTACGTAAATATAAACTAAATCAATAATTATTCAACCACAAATCAAAGAACCCATTAAATTACTTTCTTAAACTGAAGTATTTGAACACTCCTATTTTTAACGTTTTTCAGATTATTTAGATTTACCTTTGTAGATACACACATGCCGTTTCGGACTTTTCCACTTTGGTTTAGGACCATACAATCATTTTCGGCGTAATACGATAGTAGTTAAAATATACTGGGATAATAATCAATACTAGTCACTAGATCAAGAAACCATGAAAACCGCAGACATTGCACTTTGATGGCTTCAAATCCACCTAGTGTGGTCGCTAGTGTAATCATTTTGGCCAGCTACTCAGCAATCAGCTCCACTGTGCAGCTAACACATTTGACCGGCTTTTCGACAATCTTCTTCACTGTGTTGCGAACTGAAGCTCATCACGCTCGCACTCCGAGTGCGTTTGTTGTTGAAGAATAAATTTTGTCTGTCACGCCTGCACGCTAGCCTGCTCTTTGTCAATGAAATAAAATTCATACGCTTTCACTTTTTAGTTTTTTAACACCATTAAATGTCCGTCGGCGCACCGGAGACTTTTCAACAGGTGGGTTTTCACAGTATCTGGAGTGCCGGAAGCCACTACCATGCAGTGCTACTTTGTAGTTTTAAGAAGGGAGAGTTTGTGGCCTCAGTTTTGGGGAGGAGGATGAATTTGGCTCTTCATTATGCGCGGGAGCTCGTAACTCGTAAGAAGTTTAAATGGAATTTCTTTGATGGAAGATGTAGGGCAGCAGATCCCAAGAAGAAGCGATACATGCCGCACTAGATGGCGTTGTGGAGAGGCTGTATAGATACAATTGCAAAAGAAGGAATGCAGTGCAAGTAGATTACAGAGCAAAGGTTGGAAGATTTGGAGAACGATGAGGGGAGGTCTTTGTGTGAGATCATAGGAGTGAAATGGAATGAATGTCTGGGGTGAGGTAATTTTAGGATGTCGCTGAGATATATTTTTGTTCCAGTGAGACAGGGGTGGAGGGGGTGCGTTCTGAAGTGCTAGAAAAGATTTCTGGAGGCATCGGTAAAAGCTGAATTGATTGACGTTCTGATTTGTGTGTGTAAGAGGATGTGGATGGGCTTCACTTTGGCGATTTGTCACACGGTGGTGTTTGTCGTGTCTCTCGGCAGGTGGACTGCCATCTTAGCACCTGGTTTTCGACGCGCACTGTTTTGTCATGAAGATGTTTGGATGTCGTGGCACACGATTCGCAGCCATAGAGAGCAAGACTACGGAAACAAGTCCTGTAGATCCGTAGTTTCGTTTTCATTTTAAATAACCTTGCTGCAGAGGAGAGATGACAGTCGAGTCATTCTTTGGAGGAGTTTCTTCCTCAGATCTAAGATGTGCGGTTTCCACGTCAGTCTACAGTCAACATGAGGCCTAGATACTTAGCGGTGTTTTGCCATAGAATTGTTGAATTGACAGGGACTTCAGGGATGTTGGTGAAGCAGATGTTGCCTTTTCTCTTCCTTCAGAAAATCATCGTCTGAGTCTTTGCGGCGTTCAGGCGAGTCCATTGATATCGCTCCAGTTGGCAAGAGCATTGGTGGCTTCTTGGAGGTTCTCTATGGCTGCGGGAAGAGTTTTGGCACTTGCCAAGAACGCCACGTCGTCCGCGTAGAGAAAGCGGGTGATGTTTGGAGGGTGTGGGAGGTCGGAAATGAAGAGGGGGCTCACACGCCCCGAATAGTGACCCTGTGACACAAGGGGCCCACACGCTGACCTCTGGGACCCCGTGGGGAAGAGAGATGGTTGAGAAATCTTACTGTGAAGGTTCGGTGGTCCAGGTAACTGTGAAGCTGGTCCAGGAAAGGTGGTGGAACTAAAAATATGAGTTTACGACGAAGATATCGTGGTGAACTGAATCGGAAGCTAGGGAAAGATCGAAGAATATGGCGGGGGCGGTGCGACGAGTAATAAGAGTAGGGGCTAGGTGTTGGGCTAGGCGAAGGCTTTGGAGAGTGGCCCTTTAAATCACACGTGGCCGCTTGTGAACGCCGATTCGCTACGGCGTGACGGAGAGAAGAAAATAGTGCGAAATAACATTTCTTTTTAATTACCGTAAATCTGAAGAGCAAAGAATACAACTTATATTTTCGGATTCGCGATAATATTTGTTTTAATATAGTATTTTTGAACCTTGCTGTTACCAAATTGTTATATTTGGCATAATAAATGCAATAAGTAATAATATAAATTATTATGTATTCTGACAGTAATGTAGTTGTTCATTTAATGTGTATGTGATAATTAGGTACTATTATGTAAGTCAGGTGACCAATTTTTTAACGAGCATGAAAAATCATGTGTGTAGGGGGTGGCGAATCCTTACCGCCGCCACTGTTATCACGGTGTCATTGAATGCTGGCCTATTCTTCCATCTTCAAGAGACGTGCTTTCTCTGTCAACATAAAAGTCAATCCAGTGAGTTTATTCTTTCCCTGAATGTGTCGCTGATATGTGCTATACCATTACTTCCTATAAATACCAGGTTGTAACATGCATTATGTGGCAACTGTGTACCGTTGGCCAGCTTGGTTAAATGCGTTAACTTTGTTTCAGCGAATGGATTGCTTACGCATTCATATTCTTCGTGTAAAATGTATCTGAACTTAAAGTAATTATTTATTTATTGTGGTCACGCTATATTTTATCAGCTTCTATGATATTGACGACTAATTATATGAACGTGTCAGCTCTTTGAGCTTTTCTTTGGCCGGCCTACGAGACCGGTGTTGTCAAGCGTGAGACTCCAGCCTGGTAATTGTAGAAAGCAATGGTTATACGCCAGAGGTGAAAATGACCTTTCCGCTGATGAAGGAAAGGAAAGAGGTTTTTTNCTGTCTCTTATACACATCTAGATGTGTATAAGAGACAGGTCCTATGTTGTGGATGCTTAAAATAAGAATGTGTTTCTATGCCCTAGACCTGGCTACACGTTCCCTCGTAAAAACCCTTTCCAACAAAATAGGATTCGAAATCCTCGATCTACTCGCCTTCTCTATTTCACGTTCGATATCTTGACAATTGAACCTTCCCGGCCTAGCTTTGGAAGGAATGCATTTCCTTTTCGCCCACGAGGCACTACATAATACACGTCGGCGTTCTTCCGAATGCTTCACTGTCGCTGCCCTCTCCAACGGAACTGCTTGCGTTTCGCAGACTGCAGAAATAAGCCGCATACCCACTGCTGGCTCTCCTGGCTCCATTTGTTTCTTTACGCCATTCACTTGCGAATCTAAATTCTCTATAATTCGTCGTTTTAACCTTTTTTGCTTTCTAATAGGAGCTTCTGCTTCTAATTCCACCTGATGTTTCCCTAATCCTGTACATCTTAACTTATTATTTTCACACATAAAAATTTTGAAAAATTGCTTTAATAACATAATTTATTTATTTTTTATCCCATCGAGAATCCTTTCTATCCTAAAACACTGCAAAGAACTTTTCCCTTCTTCTAAACATGAGTCCTCAAAACTAATTATTTGTAAACTTTGTCCTTGTGCCTTGTTACTGTACTCGTTGAAGATTTGTTCCCCACGACCTCCTTGGCCCTCCCACATTCGCTGTGGCTCCCCCGAGAATTCATGTTCATGCATACCTTCTGCTTCAACATTCATATCCCTTTTATTCCCCCTTAATTCATCCTCCAGCTCAGCTATTCCGGGTAATCTGACCTGGCACTTTGACATTCCTTGTCTCCTCAGCGTCACATTCCACCCCGGCCCCCTTGGCTCGTACCAACTGGCTCTTGAAACTCCACTAAAATATCAACTGAATTCTCCGGCTGGCCCAAAACACACTTATCATTCACACATAAAACTGTCTCCTCAACGAATACATCTAACTCCTGCACCGATTGCATTTTTACTCCCCTTTCAGAAAAGCATTTAACTAACTCTGGACATAATGGTTCGATCAATTTTTTGCTCTCTTCGATGTTCTGAGCGTCAAATAGTTCCCAATGTATCTGATGCACTTCTCTTTTTTCTTCCCTCCTTGACAGGCTTAAGCTTAACGGTGGCTGTAACTTCCCCGACGTCTCCTGATCTATTTCTTCAAAAAAATCTACTACTTCTCTCATTTTGACTTCACCAACTCGTAACTGTTCCCCTTCCGTTATTTCATTCATGTTTCTTTCCCACTCAAAAGAAAACAAGGGTACCGAGTGACCTTCTGATAAAATAATTTTATTGCTACCAGGACATATTAAACTATTAATTTTTTTACAGAAATCTAACCCAATGATCCCGTCATACTGTTTGGTTTCTAAATTTATTACTATTAGTTCATGATCAGAGGTTTTCCCATATATGCTCATTCTCACCTATTTTTGACCTCGTACGTCTAACGTATGACCCGAAGCACTCGTCACACACCTACTGTATCGAACTAAGTTCTGGAATTCCTCCTGTGGCAATTTCTGCGAATTCAATATTGTTAAGGCCGCTCCAGTGTCTATTAAAAAGCTGAATTTTCTTCCCCATATCTCAGCTTGTAACTTCAATCCCGGCGATGGTTGTATTGCTAAAATTACTGTTTCATCTGCCCCACCACCGGCTCTACCCCGTTTTTTGGACAGGAAAGGGGAAGGTGTCCCATTTCCGAACACAAAATGCACATCTTAAATGGGCAATCCGCTATTTCATGCTCTTTTCCACAAATAATACACCGATTTATTTGCGTACGCCAGCTGACTGCGTAATGACCAAGCGCTCCGCATTTAAAACATCCTATGGGCCTACTTCTGCCTACACCGCTCCGTCTCTCGTTGCGCGCGTGGAATCCGCTGAGTGCGCTTGGCAACGGCGGTGGCCGCGTGTCGCGTACTACTGTGTCAATGGCTGCCACGCCACTGCTATCCCCGAACGCTGAGTACCTTTTTAACAGCTGTTCTTCGCTCTGGGGGAACATTTCTGCTTTGATGACATTCTTGGTGTCGCGTACTGACACGAACCGCCCCAATTCCGGTTCCAACCCTGCCAGAAACTGTGCCAAAAGCCTTTCGTCGAAGATCTCCTCTGTTATCGTTTTGTCTAGATTTTCGTACGTTCCTAACAGCTGCCTACAGATTTTCCTCAACCTAGTTGAATATTCGACAACTGGCTCCGTATGCCTCTGTACACAATTAGAGAATACTTTTTCTAACGCTATTCTCGATACTTTCGGCATAAACCTGTTCTTTATTCCTGCACTAAATACATGATTCCCAAAAATGTGCGTTGAACTCAAAGAAATTTGCTGCTGTTCCTCCCAGCCTCAACCTAGCGGTTGCCAACGTCTGTTTTTCGTTCCAAGCGTTAAAGTGGCTTATTATCTTTACTCTCTCAAGAAACGTTTCTACCGATAACTCGTCGTCGCCTGTAAAGTTGGGAATGAGCATGACATTGGAGCCGAACCCTAGCGCAGGAGTACTCACTCTGTCTGCCAATGGTTTTTCGTCTAGCAACGCCGACCCTTCCGATTCGTTCGTCTCGAGTACATTCACTGAGATTTCCCAATCTATCATCTTGTAAGCTTTTTCTTTTCCTTCCCACGCGAAAGATAGATCCATCTCTATCTCTACTTATTCCTAATAGTTATATCCCCTTACTTGACCCACTAACGTACCACAATAAATAACACACACAAAATTTTTCTACACAAGAAATAAGAATACCCCCAAAAACATAATAATATCTCAGGTAGCCCAGAGTTAATACACCCAAATTTTCTTGCCAGAATTACAGATACAAATCCACCTTGCACACTCATCGTCTCTTTTCTTTGGTTCAGGAATGATATTTGGAATAAGGTATGCGGTTCTTTCAAGGCTGACCTACGTGTTTTTTTCCTAGCTTTTGTGTTTCCTAACACTGACCCACTCTTGATTTTTTCAACTTCGCACTTTAGATTCCTATTGAATATGCTGCTTCATTTCCTGCTGTAGTTTGCTTATTTGCTCGTAACTCAACCCATACAATGATCTGACCGTCGTGTGGTAAGGTTCCTACCTACCTTCGACGCTGTAGACCCAAAGAGCATCCCCTTGCCTCCTTGCTTAACATCATTCTATAAATACATCCCAAATAAAAGTAAGTACGTGAACCCCACAAAAATACTACTTATCTAATCCTATTACTTTCCTAAGCATATAAAAGATAATTACGAACATCCCGTTCCTGGAATCCTAATAACTAATCACACGCCTACTCCCAGTCGCTACGCGTTCGCTCATTCTACGCACGAGAAAAGGAGAGGGGGAGGACAAAAAAAGAAAAAAAGAGAAAATGTTTTCCCCTTTTTTACACAACTTGAGAGGAACCCCTACGCGAACTGAACTCCATACCTGAACCCATTTGGTGTGGTATAAAATATTTTTGAAGGGCTAGAAGGAACGAAGCCCAACACCTGACATCATTTGTGGTGTAGGTCCTAACTCCCAAGGTCTTTCCGAAGGGAACTGCACCCTACAACTGACACCATTTGTCGTGCCCTGTCGTGGGCAATCCTAAAAGGTTGGCCGGAAGGATTGCTGTCGGGCAGGTGACAAGAAAGTTCGGTTCCCAATGAAACTCCGAGTGTGAACAGGGTGTTTTAATACTTACAATCGAGCGGTCAGCGGCGGAGCCGAGCGTCGGATGTGGTCGAGACACAGTGCGGCGAGGCGGCCGCAGTTCGGAGCCGGGAACGGCATCGCGCTTGTAACCAGCCGGCGGGTTCCCCAATCGGGTAGCGGCGTCGGAATTCGACCGAGCCTAGCGACGGTGAGCGGCTGGGGATTGTGCAGATCGAGAGCTGGTTGAGATGGTTGAGACGATTGAGAGATTGTTGACCATAAATCTACTAAATCTATCGTTATATGTGGCGATTTCAACATCGATTTCCTGAGTACATCCGACTCTGTACATTCACCAGTTAATCGATTCAAGAATCTTATCGACTCCTTCAACCTTATTACTACGATAAACGACCCCACTCGCCTCTCCGGCTCATCTCAAACATTGCTAGATCAAATTATAGTCAACAATGGAATCTCGTATCTCTCTGAAGTGTTTATCGCCGGATACAGTGATCACCTTGCTCAAGTATTGACTATTAATAATAAACTAAAACCGCTTAAAATCCTTTACAAATTTACAAGAGAGTTTAATGACATAAATAAATCCATATTTATAAATTATTTGCGTGAAGAAACATGGAAAGATGTTTACGATTGCCAAAACACCAACGACAAATTCAATGTATTTATCTCAATATTCCTAAAACATTACAACTCTAGCTTTGCCGTAAAACGCAAGTTAATTAACACAAAGAAGCACAATAAATGGATCACCCAAGGGATAAGGATTTCTTCAAAAAACAAACGCCGTTTATATTATCTTTCAAAACTCTATAACCAACCACCCGAATTCCATAATTATTTTCGTAAATATAAGACTATTCTTCGAAAAGTAGTCTATGCAGCTAAAGTAATGGAAAACGACAGGCATATACTAAAATCGAACAACCGGATGAAAACCATGTGGAATATTGTTAAAAATTTCACGTCAACTTCTGAAAATCGCGAAGAAAATGTTTCTTTACTAAACGATGGCAAAATCGTAACAAATCCTCAGGACATCGCAAAATTGTTTAATTCTCACTTCTCAGAAGTTGGTAAAATAACGAACTCAATATATCCAAATCAATGTCCTCCAATTATATCCACCCACGTACCCAATTCTATGTTCTCTTCCGAAACTAACGCCAGTGAAGTCATGAGAATCATCAGATCATTAAAAACCAAATTTTCAACAGGCGTAGATGATATACCAGAGTTTATTGTTAAATTTTCGTCCCATGCTATATTAAATCCACTCATAAATATTTTTAATAGTTCTTTATCGGAAGGGGTGTTTCCTCACATATTTAAGAGAGCTAAAGTGAAACCATTACACAAGAAAAGAAACAAACTTAATATTCGAAATTACCAACCAATATCTCTACTACCCACTTTCTCAAAAATCCTAGAAAAATTGTCCTATAAACGTCTTCTAGATTTTTTATCAAAAAATAACATTATCTCTGGCGATCAACACGGTTTTAGGAAATCCTTTTCCACTACAAGCGCCATATTTTCCTTCTTAAACGATGTTACCACATCTCTAGAC
>NNCF01127256.1:870-12227 GCA_002313205.1 Laupala kohalensis | reverse complement strand
CATTTGAGGTTGTCTTGAATATGGAGACCTAATAATTTTGTATTCGTAACAGTTTTTAATTGTGTTTCGTTTAAAGAAAGAGAAACATGGGGTAAAGATTTTGTATTACTATTGTGAAATGACATAGACACTGTTTTGTCAGTGTTTACAATGGGACGATTTGCATGGAACCAAGTCGACAGGTTAGACAAAACTTTTATGAGCATTGGCGTGTTTTCATAGTAAATTAGTGTCATCAGCAAACAGAACCATTTTGCAATCTGATGTGGATGATGACATGTCGTTCACATACAATAAAAAGAGTATATGACCGAGAATTGATCCTTGGGGTACTCCGCAAGTACGTGGCTTTGTTTCTGAAAGACAACGCTCAAGTACTTTATTTTTAGTATAGGATATTTCTACCTGTTGATATCTATCTTTTAAATAAGAAGTTATCCATTGATGTGGAAGTCCATGAATGCCTAAAGAATGCAATTTGGAAAGGAGAATTCCGTGATCGATGACATCGAATGCTTTGTATAAGTCAAGAAAAACACCCTGAGGTTTTTCTCCACGGTCAAGAGATGTGGTAACATCGTTTAAGAAGGAAAATATGGCGCTTGTAGTGGAAAAGGATTTCCTAAAACCGTGTTGATCGCCAGAGATAATGCTTTTTTTAATAAAAAATCTAGAAGACGCTTATAGGACAATTTTTCTAGTATGTTTGAGAAAGTGGGTAGTAGAGATATTGGTTGGTAATTTCGAATATTAAGTTTGTTTCCTTTCTTGTGTAATGGTTTCACTTTAGCTCTCTTAAATATGTTGGGAAACACCCCTTCCGATAAAAAAACTAATAAAAATTTTTATGAGTGGATTTAATATAGCGTGGGACGAAAATTTAATAATAAACTCAGGTATGAAGTTGTAAGGTAGTGTAGGGTCAGATTCGACCCGACTTCTGTATATTGAGGTTTCCGGTCAAAATAGGTTTACAATGTCATTTTATAACATTTATTAATGATATAGTGCACATTAAAAACACTTTTTAAGAAAATGACAAACATTTTCAAGTTTTGATGAAAAAATTAGAACAAGTAGCAGTTCCAAAATGACATACATCTAGTAAAATTAGTGCAAGTAAAAATAACCGTATTTAAAAATGAGATAAAAATTAACAGTAAGTTATTAATAATGGTACATTGTGATTTTATATCTCCTGATAACACACGGAAGAACAATGTGCGGTTGAATGTATCACCGCCAGGCGCCCGAATCTAGAGTATTTCGTGGTGTATCAAGAGATAAAATCACAATGTACCATGATTAATAAGCTAAGTGTTAATTTTTATCTTATTTTCAAATATGGTTTATTTAAGGGCCGATGGAAAAATTTTGTGATTAGCCAATCTTGAAATTGCAAGGTTTTATAAAAAAATACAAGATTTTAAATACAAGATAAAATTATAAAACTAATACATTTTATAAATAACTATCCCAGAAACGTCGTGCAAAATTTCTATGTTCTAGGCTTAACAGTTTTGCTGATATAAATTTTCAAAGCTGACCCATCCCTTGAGAACGCTATAAAATAGTGTTTTTTTTACCTTCCCAACACAATTCAAAATACTCAGAAAAAAATAATACCAAAGAACAAAGTGAAAGTGTTACTGATAATCTGGAAAATAAGGAAGAAGATTTAGAATTGGTTGAACGAGATCTATTGCAAGAGAATAATAAATAAATAAAATAAATAAATTTATTGTCAAAAAACAGTACAAACTGCGTATGACCACGTGGAGGAAAAAAAACTAATTTACTCTCCGGAAGCAAGCAAGGGACCATCCCATCAATTCTGATCAAGGGCCCTACGGCAGAGGCGGATTCAAAAATTTCAGCAAAAGTTCCTAGATAAGATAAAAAGTTATCTGCGAGTTATAATACTAATAGAATGTCAATATGTATTAAGATTCGTAATATACGTAATAAGTTATTAAGATTCAAAATACATCTTGAAGATAAATTTAAACCTGATAAAGAACCAGATAAAGAGGGCACTAATGACCTTGCTGTTGACGAACCCTAAAGCCCTACAAAAAACTAGTGACAAAAATAATTTATGAAGGACTAAACGCTGATAAAAAAATCATAGCAACTTTTATAGATTTAAAGAAAGCATTTGAAACTGTCAGTCACAAGCTATTATATAAGAAATTGTACAGCTTTGGCATTAGAGGTCATCCACTCCAACTTATTAGAAGCTATTTAACTAACAGGTTAACAATGTGTTAAAATAGAACACACTTTTAGCGATAAGAAAGAGGTACGGGTTGGAGTGCCAGAAGGATCGGTTTTGGGTCCATTGCTTTTCATTATATTTATCAATTATATTTTCGATAATATTACTGACAACAGCTTATGCTGATGACACCCTTTTTGTAAGTATTGAAAACTTATATCCGGGGAAGAAAGACCGAGGTGTATATGGAATAAGTTTACTGTATGAAGAGTTTATTCGGAGCTGACGAATACAAACTTCATTACCGAGACCCAAATCTTGTCCGTGTTCCCGCCCAAGAGTTGTCTTAGCCAGTGGGAAAGTCCGTTGTAGCGCCGCGTCGTCGTAGATCCTGCCGTGCGTGGTAGCGTTCCAGTAGTCGTTGAAGCCGTAGAGACTAGCGCACAGCTAGCGCATAACTCTTCCGCTTCAGCTCCTCTTCTGACAGGGCGTACAAACTCCCATAAGACCCTTCGGTGACAAATTTACGCCATCTACTTCGTTCTCGCAGGCAGGGGAACTAATTCAACGACGTCACGTAAACGCATGGCGCTCTTTCAAAATGGGGCATTCAATACGAGATTTTAATTCATTAAATTTTCATTGAATGAACATTTTTTGCTATCAACCAAGGAAGTTACAAAACAAACTGCAATTAAAATTGAAAGCAACAAATCGCTAATAAATCCTCAACCAACATATAATAATTACAATTAATGAGTAAATGGAATAAATGGTAATACAATTACACAAACATGTGACTTTTTATTGAAAGCAAGTACTTATTACAAAAATATTAATTACAGATACAGAGAGGATACACACAATGGTTCCAGGATGGAGAACAGAAAATAAAATTAGCTATTATAAATAAAATCCATTATGAATAGCTGTAATGTACAAATCCATTATGAATAGCTGTAATGTACACAATAGTGCCTATATTGAGAACATTTAATAGTTCCTTTCAAATTAAACCTACTTGTGAATACAGAAATAATGCACACAACTCTCCCTAGACTTATTACAGATAAGAATATGAACTATTCACATAAAATAAAAAATATTCTAAACCGAGTACAGATAAGAAATAAAACTATTACAAATTGCGTAGAACTGTGGATACAAAGATGATGCAAATACCAGTGTCTATACTGAAAACATTTAGGTAAAAGTTCTATTACAATTTAAACCTACTTGCGAATACACAGGTAATGCAAACACTGCCTAGACTGATTACAGATAAGAAAATGTATTTTATGAGCATTCACAAAAACAATTCTAAATTGAGTACCAATAAGAAAGAAAAATATTACAAATAATTGTGGATAGAGATAACATACACACCACTGGTTATATTGAGAATATTTAAGAAATAGTTCCTTTACAAATTAAACCTACTTATGAATACAGAGATAATGCAAACTACTCTGCCTCGACTGATTACAAATAGGAAAACGAATTATTTGTGGATACACATAAAACATAACTCTAAATAGAGTAAAAAAGAAACGAAACTATTACAAATAATTGTAGATAAAGAGATGATATACACACCAGTACCTATATTGAGAACATTTAAGAATGATTCCAAATCTTTAAAAATTCAGAATAATTTCTGGGGGCATATATGTTTAATTTTTCATTCAGAAAATGAAACCCAGAATGTTGATTTTCAGAAATTAATTCTCAGTGTAATTTTGTAATGTTAAATTAAAAAATATTTCAGAATTGTTTAGCAAAACACAGTTTATGATAAATGAAATTTTAAAAAATGTACACAGCTGTATCAATGTCAATAATTGCAAAATAAATATGTAAAGTATGGACATCAGTGTAAAGAAATAATTCAATTGCAAATAAATTATAAATACTAAGGTAACTTGCACAACTGTGTCTAGATTGAGCACATAAAAAAATATTAAAAGTAACAAAAAATTATGGAAACAAGAATAATTTACACCTCAGTATCAAACACACAAGATTGCTTCTCTATTGCTATTTCAACACCAATGTTTGTTCTAAATACAGTGTTTCCCTAGATGCCATTGTTCAGGAAATTGTTCCGTTATCAAGTTCTTTGAGAATACTTACAGAATCCAAGCTTGATCCCATTTCTTCTCATATTATCCTGATAAGATTAATTAGGTAAGTTGCCATAGCAAATTCCTTTAAATTAGGTCTAACAAACATTTCCTCTGGAAAAGGCTCCAGATGAACTATGTACTTCTTGACATCAGCATTGGAGTTTTCTGCAATTGAAATAAATAATAATTGCAAAATTTCCATGACTAGCTGTAATAAACGTGGTAAAACTCAACAGTGAAAATAGTGAAAGAAATTGTGTTATTAACTTACCATAAAGAATCAGCAGGGTAATTTTGAGCAACCACTACTTGCTTTCTGGCTTGGCATTATTTCCCGAAGTATTCTATTCATGAACACAGATACACATAAATAAACACAAACTAGAATTAAGGCACGAACATCTAACTTTCGCCTCCAACAGCTGACATTAGACCAACCGCCGATGCTCAGCGCCACTCAGCGCGAACTCATTTTTAACTCTACTACGCAGGCCACCGTGGGCTTAGCCAGTTCAATGCTAATCGCATGACGCGCAGACACGACTGCCCTGCCCCTAGCGGAAATATTGAATACTATCCTCACAGTTTTCAGGTTGGCAGGCTTTTTAATCCCTTCCTACGGTTTATAGGTATTCCACATACTAATATTTTTAATTTGAATTTTATTTATTTTCTCAAACTTGATATTTTTTCTATATTAAGTTGCAAGGCAGAAGGTAAATTACTCTATCTGTGGAAAGAGAGAGAAGAAAAACAACAAAGAAATAGAATAAAAAGTACAAATTTATTCAGTTATTAATATTATATTAATGATACAGAACCTCATAAACATTTTCAAACAAACAGGAAATGATAAAATATATGTTTTGTTACACACGTAGGTTTGCACGAGATGAGCTAAACATACTAAGAGAACAAATTGAATAATCACATTCATGAACCAGTTATATTAGCAACAAATAAAGAATACAATATCCATGTAATTCTCTAGTGCACTAATGTTTCGTGGCATTTTCAATATAACATGTTAGATATTCAACCTAAAATTAAATTCTCAACTTAAAGTTAACATTTCACAATGTCAAACCTGGAAATGAGACCTTTTTTTAACACTGAAGCAGCAAATAAAGATGTGAAGAATGATACTCTAATCAAATCATGACAAGAAACTTGTATATGTACTTATGAATTATTTTCTTATAAAAGGTAAGTCCCAAATACTTCAATAAAAAAAAATTTACTCACAATATTCGTACAATATTCGCCTAATTCATTTTTAGAGGAGGACCCTTCTGCATCAACACGCCAAATCCATCAGTTCTTTCAGTGTTCAGACCTTCTGGAACATGGTAACTGAAATACTCAGTTCTCTAGTCATGGCCTATTGTATTGCCAGGACTGTGGCAATGTCTTTAAAGCACCCACTTGAAGTGAGGGAAAAAGTAGTAGTCGAAGGGTGCAATACCTGGTGGCTGGGGCAGCATAGTCACTTTGTGTTGAGCCAGATACTTGCTCACAATGAGCACAGTATGGCTCTGTTATGGTGGAGCATCCAGGTATTGGCAATTACTGGGTGGATGCAGATGATTTGTTTTTTCAGTCATTTAAGGACTCTAATGAATTTCAAATTCAATCTGTCCACCTGGTGCAAACTCCTTGTGAAACATCCCACTCAAGTCAAAAAAGTCAGAGTCCAGAAGGAATTAAACTTTTGCTGCATTTTTTCATTTTACAAAAGATCCTTTCTTTTGTAACTAAGCCATTGCAATGAATATGAAAAGAAACAGATTTCTCATCATACTTCACTTTTTTTTCTTTCTTAAAAAAAAAAATCCTGAACCAGGAGATCTGAAGCTTGAAGACTGCTTAAATTAAATTAGGTTTCTCATTGAATATTTTGGCAATAGGGTGTCAAAGGAATGTTGTTCAGGATGGGAACTTTCATGCATGAATCCATGG
The DNA here is from genome assembly GCA_002313205.1 of Laupala kohalensis. Taxonomy (NCBI): domain Eukaryota; kingdom Metazoa; phylum Arthropoda; class Insecta; order Orthoptera; family Trigonidiidae; genus Laupala; species Laupala kohalensis. The sequence goes on along the minus strand of NNCF01127256.1, from coordinate 5,924 downwards.
TCCTTTGGGGGGGTTATCATTTTGATAGTATGTAAGGAACAAAGGGCATTAATGTGGCATAAAACTTTGTGTTGAGTACTTGCTAGTTACTGATTCTAAAATTTGCTGATGATACAGGTGCAGTGGTGAAAGACATATACAAAACATGGTCATCCACTTATTAGAGGGAAATTTATGTCTGGCAACAATGTTTATATGGACTAATTCTGCAACACTGATATAGCAAAAGCTCTTTTGAAGAAACCAACTCATTGTTCTGAATTCTAAGAATTTTTCAAAAGAAGTTAAAGATGCTGGAATTAAAAATCGAGAAACTGTTGCAAGGTATGCAAATGGAGTAATGATTGGAAAATGGAAAGACAAGATGTACATTACATCTGTACATCAGAATTTCAAAGTAAAATGGTAGAAGTGGAAAGTAATGGGAAAAAAATAGTGAGAAAACTTCTAACAAATGTTAGCTATAACAAATTTATGTCAGGGGTCCATAGGCAAGATCAAATGCTTTCATATCACCAAAATGAAAGGAAACTCTGCATTGGCTGAAGGAACTATTCATGCACATAATAGAGATGATTTTATTGAATGGACATACCTTGCCTTTATTTGACTGGAGACTAAATATCATATTGGAATTACTACCTGGTTTTGATGAAAGGCACACCAGCACACATTAGTAAAACATGAAGCTACACCAGGAAAGAAACATAATGTGAAAGAGATGCAGACTTAGTGCTGCTGAAGGAAGACTTGCAGACAATTTGTGAATGTGCAGTTGTGCTGAACTGACTAGGTTGCTGCTTAAATTGTACTATTGTTGTGTAGTTATTCATAACTGTTTACATAATAGTGTATTTAGTTTTCTGTTCTAGTTAATAAAATTGGTTTCTTTCAGAAAAAAATTGTTTCTTATTCCTCTGCATAAAAGTTACTCACTAATCCTTTTTTCATACTAATACATTTGAGAAGGAAAAAAAAGATTAATAATGTAAATATTGTAAAAAAATAATAATTTAGAGTAAAGGGAAAATTTTGATGTGAATATGTTTGTATTTATTGTTGCAGTGATACCCTATTGTAGGTGTTCATCTGATTGTCCTATTGTATCACAGTATTCTTTCAACCACTCTTTGCCAAAAAGGACCTTATCATTCGAGAATTGTACTATATAATTCCCTGCCCAAGAATATAAAAAATATTATNAAACTACCTCCTGCACCAGTGCTTCTACACTGTAAAAGAATTTATTGATTTTAATAAAAGTTAAATTCGTCTTGTACTTTATCACGCCATTGCTGTAGTACTTTTTAAATAACTTATAACAATTTCAAAAACTATTTTCTTGCATGATTGTTTTGTCTTATGGCTCATATTAAATTAGTTTAATGTGTACTCAACTTTGGCACGGTTGTGTACATAAATTCTGTAGCCCTATCCTGGCCCGGGTTTTTCTCCGTTTTTCCTTCGGGTAGTAGCGGATTTCTTATACAGGTTTTCCGGGCCTGTGTCTAGGGATGCGTTTATTGAAACAAGAAATCGTGAATTTAGTGTTATTTCAATTCTTATGATTTGTAAACACTATACTCAGAATAATCTATAGTTCGATAATAATTCGTACATGTAATTTTTTGCTTAAAATTACAAACATATTGCCATTCTATTAGTATTATAACTCGCAGCAAACTTTTTATCTTTCTAGGAACTTTTACTGAAATTTTTGAATCCGTCTCTGCTTTAGGGCCCTTGATCGGAATTGATGGGATGGTCCCTTGCTTGCTTCCGGAGAGTAAATTAGTTTATTGTCCTCCACGTGGTCATATGCAGTTTGTACTGTTTTTGACAATAAATTTATTATTATTATTTGGGTATATTATAGTTGCAGGTATAACAACAATGATCACACAGAATTATTAGCATAGTATGACTATGTTGCAAGTCACACCCATGTATCAACTCCTGCATAGAAACAACTGAGCCTATTGGAAATAATTCTTCACTGATACCCTTGGATATTTTGAAGAATCACTTATGCTGTACCTCAGTGGCCTTAAGTGCCAAGTGTTAAGATGTAAAAATCAATAAATATTTGTTTCCAGAGATCTATTGAATTATTCTTAAATCTCTCTTTAAAAACTAAGATTTCCTGTAAAAAGTTGCCAATCCTAGAAAAATGTTGTAATCTGTATGTGACAGTGAATATGTCAATACCCTCGCACTGAGCAAACGTTTTGTGAGGGGTCACCAAGGTAAAATGTTTTAATGAAATTGAATGATTGAATATCATAAAATGTAGTTTACGATGATATGAAAAAATGCTCTGCAGAGTTTTGTTAAATTAGCTAAAAGTCTTCACCCACATTTCATATAAACTTTTTAGTTTTCTTTCTAAATGTCAAGATGTTCTAAGATAAGTTTGAATGTTGTTCTCGTGGGCGATACATCAATATGACAAAAAAATGGAACCACCGTTAGCTTGGAACTCCATACTAAGGGAAAATGAAGAGGGTCTTTAGTAACTTGTTCATTTTTTCTACTACCCTGTGCAGTTCGCATGATAGTTTAATATTAAAGTAATATAAGTGTCAGTTCTGAAGCAAAGTGTAAGAATACCAACAGGCTTAGTTTTCAAGTGGTATTTTGTTCATTACCAAAATGTCCTCTGATGTGCAAACTGAGGGTGACAAAATGTGACTGGATATTAACTAAGTATGCATGTATATTTAGTGAAAAATTCCTATTCATGACTCCTTACAATAGTTTGAGCAACCTGGTGACCAGTTATGAATATTCTATTTTTTTTAATGAAAGAATAAATTATCTATTAACTTGTCTAGTAAAATTAGGATCTTGTGGGGTTAATATTAGAATAAAACTGTCTTAGAAGTTGTATGGACTCTTATGTATCAAGCCTCTGAAAGGATTGCATTTTAATAAATTACCATGTAATTTCTAATGGATCAATATAAAAACTAACACTTGGGTGACAAAATTAATATGAAATAGAGCAGTACAGAAATGTCGTAGTCCTATGGGGCTGTTGAAAATGTAATTCATTAAAAACTGAAAACAAAGTCCAGTGAAATGGGAATTTTGTAGCCATTGTTATCGGGTAACCTGCAGCTAGTGTTCAACTGCATATAGTAGTCATACTGAACACTTTTTTTTTGTAAACATTGTTTAAATTTAAAGTGTAATTTATGTTTTATAGTTTTCAGTACACCATAATTAATAAATTACTGTATTCCTGTTTTTAATATTAATAGAATAGACAACATTACTGAAAGTCTCATATGTAGTTATATTTGTCAAGTGCCTGGCACACTTATACTACCTTAAATTAGGCAAGTCAAACTATGAAATTTTACATGATTTTATGCATTTAAGACAATTCATTAGAAATCAGGAGGGAATAGGGTTCGAACGAATCTCATTGTATCTGACATAGAGCCGGGGTTTTGATTTTATTGCTAAAGCATGTAGTTTCCCTTACAATATTTGTTTGTTTGGTGATTTTACTTAAGTCTCATTACGCAACTCTTCATCAGTAAAATAATTCTGTGTTAATCATCTTGACATTCCTAGTTATATTCACTAACTTTAAAAATAATGTCATTTTTAAATATCATTTGAAAACACCTGTTTGTTTGGAAAATAAATTATTGTTGGAGTGAATATTGTTTAGTTCATTATTTATTTAATTGTTTAGTTTTTTCTTCTCTGAGAAAAAGAAATACGGTTATTATTAAGTAATAATAATCTTACTAATGGGCTTACTTATAGTACAAATACTTGAAGTTATTACTTGGGATGGTTGCTACTAAAAGATAATAAATGTAAAAAATCGTTTTAAAATAATGAAATAAATTAAGGATAATGATAAAACCAAATCATAAAATTCCTTGGCCTTGTTGAATAGTTTTATTTTTTTATGCATTACATATCTTACTTTTTGATGTGACGATGTTTGGACCAAAATGCCTGTTCTTTAACCTAACCACATTATTTTTTAGCAAATTGTGTTACTGAGGAAACTTGGTACCAAACAGACATGACTTAAAGAAAGAGGAAAATCACTATAGAAAACCTCACTCAGAACAAGTGCGGATACAAGGGGGAGAGGTCAAGGCTGTCATGACTCCCCCCTAAAATCCCATAGAGAATAAGTTTCTATGGTTGTGAGTGGGTGTCAATAATAATAATAGCATGGGTCTCGTCTCCCGTTAAATATGGTCCGTTTTTCTTCGGTTGCGACCCCACGGGAGGAACCACATTCACAATTTCGACATTCCGTCTTCCACTGCCATCTGGTAGTGGGTGCATTTTTCGCCGAGAATTAATTTTGCAGTGTGGATTTTCGCACCCGAAAAATCTGTCGACCTCGACCGGGTTTGAACCCGCGTTCTTGGGTATGAGAGCCATCAGCACCGATTGGGTGTCGATGTGAATGACAGGTGATACACTCGTGGGAAGAGACATCTTCAGAGGTCCACGAGTTAAATGGATGGCGGCTTCTGCATTTGTTATCATACGAGGGTTCTCATAAGCAGACTGCTGTCATGATGAGTACAGATAAATAATAATCTTCAACATAAATTATATTAATTTAAGAGCACTCCCTCACTATTTGAGCCATATTATCTATTAACTTTGGTAGAACATTTGTCGCAACGGAGCCAGCCTCAGTTCAATATTGAGGCGGTGTTTATCCCCGTTGGTGGGCAGTATAGTCAGACTTAGATCTAGAAAGACTCGCTTGGCATTGCCCTGTCATAGGTCTTAGTGAGAGGTTGAAATAATAACTCATGCAAAAAGCTAAAGGAATTTACTGAACATCAAAACCCTAAATGGGCGTAAAAACAATTGATTACATCGCTGTACATGAGTACGGCGTGAATTACAACGTTCTAGCATAGCTTGCCGTAAGGGCTGCTATTGTCGAGATCCGACAATGTTCCAAGTTCATACCATCGGAGAGTTCATTCGCCTCGGTGGTGGAGTCCACAGCAGTGGCCACGGTGACGGGTTCACTGCGAAGATGACTTGGTGATCCAATC